>JAGDQP010013503.1:532-16459 GCA_022664845.1 Lepisma saccharinum
ACATGAGCGCGATATCAAGCAATGACAAGCAAGAAATACAGTAATTGGAATTTATGAATTTTTCATGAAAGAGTTCATAAAAAAAAAAAAAAAAAAAAAAAAATTTGGACGCGTTTCATTTCGCTCGGTTGCAACTAACAAGGTGATTAAGATTTTCAGTTTGGGAGGATATAGCCAAAATTAGAGCTTGTAAACAGAGTTTTGCAGTTTTGTTCCTATTTATTTTTAATTTTAAAAAAATTAAGGTTATACTCAAGAATTTTCGGGGGTTAAACATTGGGTGGTCTAACCGAATCTTTGTATTTATATACTTCACAGTAATTATAAAAAACACACAACATGTAGTCAGCGAAGTTCATGTACTTCATGAAATTGAATATGAATGTTTAAACTTTTTTTTTGTTACCCGCAACTAGTACTCTCGCAAGGAAAAAGGGATATGGTAAGGTGAAAAGTGGGGCAATGTTTAATAATTTTATTATTATTTTTTATTATCATTTTATGAATATTATGTTTGCTTCATAATCATATGGATAAACTTCACTTTTGGAACCCCTGCGTTCGCCCAGCTACTGATCAATGTGTACGTTCTACACTACTCATTCCCTTGTAAATAATTCACGAAGTGGGATAAAGGGACATTTAATCATCTTGTTTCCATTAGCTTTATTATTTGCTAGGTGAACTTTACTTAATGACCCACAAAAAGATATAAAATTTGCAGCACAAATGTAAGATTTCCAACGTGAGTGGAAGTGTTGAATTGCAAAATTTAACGAAGCTTCGAGTCATGGAAGTATGAAATGACAGCAAAAATTAGTTGGGACTGTTTATGTGGTTGCGTGTTGGGAATGAACATGGAGTATATGACAAACGTCATGCGCATCGCGTATAATGAACACAATTTTGTAACCTGACCTTAAACAATCGTATTCACTAACTCGACACGTACATGATTTTTCGTAGAAAAGTAGTGTCATTCATAAATCGAAGTGTCGTAGTATTCACACGCCGCCATGTTTGTTTGTTGACCAACTGGATTGAGTATTTAACGAAATAATAATGACACAGCTTTTCGTGACACATTTTCTTATTCCTAGCACTAGGAGTTTATAGAAGCGTCAGTAATAATTATTTGCAAGGGAATGAGTGGTATAGTTTGTACCTACACATGGGTCAATAACACGAGGAATCTGCCAGTCATCAAGTAAAGATGATTGTTTTTCTATTATCATTATTGTTTGGGGAATATTATGAGCTTGTCTCACAATCATACGGATAATCTTTACTTTCGGGATCACAGCTTCCGTCAACTACTGATACATGTATACGTTCAGCACCACTCATTCCCTTGTAAATAATTCATACATAACATCTAGCAACAACTAGAAATCCAAAAAGCGTTTCTAAATATCATGTGTTATTATTATTTTGTTAAATAAGCACTCGTGTTGATCAACACATACAAATATGGCGACATGCGCAAGAATACTAACGACCTACTTAATATTCATACTTCATGATATGAATGACACGTATTTTGATAGAAAAATCACGGACACATGTCGATTAGCAAAGGCAGTTAAAGTTACCTTACAACATGTTTTCATTATACGCGATGCACCTGCCTTCACTCAATGTGCACTCTCAACTCGAAAGCAACTAAACTCCCAGACACTGTTTTTGCTTTATCACATTTGCATCACTACAACCTTCGTTATATTTTCCGTTTCAATGCTTACACACAAATTGAAAATATTACATTTCTTCTGTAAATTTTACATTTTTGGAGCTCCAAAAGTAAACATCGCCTTTCAACACCACACACTTCCAGTAACTTTTACATTTTGTGGGAGTGCAAACACAAACTGACTTCATGCCCCAGCCAGCACAAAACAATATTTTTCGTACCGCACCTAACTGAATCTGAATTAAAAAAAAAAAAGATGTTGAAAAGTTGGGTAGAAGAACTGTGATGTTTTCTTTATGTGTTCTAATACAATTCTATCATCCTCTTCATCGGAAGAGGATGAATCTGAAATCATATGCAACATCTTTCACAGGTGGCAATTGCCAATCTTTTTTCAAAACCTCCAGCGCGTTAACTGGAGGTAGAAGTACGGGTTAATTTAACTTCCAGTTTACTCAACTTAACTGTTGGTTATCCCTTAACCAGACATTGAAAAACGGGTAAACCACCAGTTAGAGTTTAACTGTTAGTTACTAGCTAACCTGTACTTTAACCAGACAATGAAAAACTAGCCCTTAGTGGAATTCCTTGAAACAATAAGATAATCGAAGAACAGCATTAAACATATAATCTTGTTTATCGCTCATATTAGGAACGTCAGCAATGATTATTTAAATATTTTTTTTTGGGGGGGGAACAGTATGTCCATCACTGGGTGTCCAAAACCGGAACATCTCGTTTTTTTTTGTTTGTTTTTTTGTGTGTTCATCACTGGTACAAATGAAATGTTAGACAAAAAAGCTATTTACTCTTAAATAGTGTTCGTTAATGAAAGTAATGGGTAGAAATCACTACAAGAAAGCATGGAGAACGTACCACATTCTCATTTGATCAATAAATTTGAACTGAGTTAGAAATGATAACGGTGAAAAATACCTTAAAAAGTTTCTTTCCTGGTGCGTTTACTTTATTTGTCAAAATACATTTTTTTTTTTTTTGTATCGCTATGCTGGCCATGTCTGAAAATTGGTAAATATGTTTGAAGGAACGGTATAATCTGCTTACCTTAGTTACTTTTCTGGTATTTAAAATCCAAGCATGCACCCATCCCCTGAAGTCAAATAGGAACATTGCTGACTTCGGAAAACGCTGGGTATGGGGCGTGAGTTTGAAGCTCACCTACGCAACCAAGCCTGGATGGGGCCTTCTATAAAAATCTTACCCCTCCACGGAAAATAGCAAAGTAAAAGACGCAATAGCTGTAACCTTAACGGCGTAGATCATCTCTGTCAGCTTTCCACTGATTTAAATGGGAATTGTTTTACTAGTATTTTGTCTGTCAGGAGCGTAATTTTAACTTCAATTTTCGCCTAGTGTTTCGTTACGTTTTCCTTGACTCATGCTGTTTTATAGAAATGCAATATTTTACACACGAACAGTATATTTTCCCGTTGACCTATTGTGATTTATATGGTAAACCATTAATAGTACATTATCCTCATATATTTGAAGAAACTTCACAAACCAAAACTATACAAGAGTCAAAATAACCACCAAGGAAAATTTCGTGAAAGCGGAACTTAAATATTCTACTTCTGAGAGACATAAGACGAGTAAAACGATTCCCATGTAAATCAATGGAAAGGTCATACCAAGATGGCGGGTAGTAAAGGCGCTGGCTGTCGTCCCGTGTGCACTTTTATGTGCCCTCAATTTGAATGCACGGCGTTATTACATATCCATAGCAGAGTCAAAATCTTTTGGCCACGTGATCTGGTTCATGGTCATTTGGCCGCCATTTTGGATTCAAAATGGCGGATCTACAATTTCTTCAAGCGCTCATAACACAGCCATTTCTTAAACGATTTTGATGATTCTTTTTTATTATTGGAAAGGTAATATTACAACCTACACATTGAGTCCTTACAATGTTTTTGAAATTCCTAGCCATTTTCCGGGAAACCCGGAAAAACCGAAATTTTATAACGATCTCTTTACTTATTTCTGCAATTATCTCACAAACGGTAAAAAAAATTGGTATTTCACAAAGAGAGAAAAAAGATGCCGATTTTTATAAGCTTTAATTTGGTGTGCAACTAAAAAGAACCTGAAAAGATAAACTTGCAGGCATGTATTGGTACAACGAATGTCCAGAAGTTCCTCACATATATCTATCTACCTTTTAATTTAGCTAGGATAGCACTTCCCTACCTTCTATTTCGATGAATTAGTCAGGATTTCTGCAATGTTTAACATCTCCTTTCCTTTCTCTTCTTAATCTTACAAAGCTTTTAAGACTGCTATATTTATTAAGATAAAACACAATATCAATGAGTTCACTTTCTACACAGGTTTGACAAATCATTTTCCAAATAACATCTGCTACTGTCTTAGATTTGATTCGAACCTTCCTCGCAAAACCCATGAAGTGAACAACATTTACTTTATGGTTTGACTGAAATAATGTAGTAACTTTCCCCCATTTTAATGCAGACTCAAGGTTTTTTTCAACAATTCAGTCGGTTATTGTTAAAAGTGGATTTGTGCTAATAAAAATACATAGCATATATCCCCCTTTTAACAATGACCGATTCGATTGTCCTTTGTCTATCAGGTAACCTCACTAAGGAAAGGAAAGTGACGTTGATATCAGTTCATAGGTCAGAAGATGCCTTATAGAGTAACATATCTGATAACTGTGATAAGTTATTAAAATTAAGTATTTTATAAATTAAAAATTAGTTTGTTTGATTAAAGAAACACTATGGCGGAGCATTGCCAATTAATTAAAGAACAGACAACGGTTTACATTGCTACTTTGGTTTTATATTTGTTTAATAGATAATATTCGATATTGAATTTATGAGATGAGAAAAGCTATTTTGTAAATAACAATTGTAATATATAATATGTAGTAAGATGACGACATGGTTTTAATGTTTGAGATACGAAATCCGGACATTATGAAAATATGTAAAACAGCCAAATTACGTAAGAATAGAAGTGTCCAAATGCAACATATGCTAGATATCGAATTATATGGTGTTTGCATAGTAATGTCAAAACCTACCTACTTGTGTGAATGATAATATCAGATTTATTCAAAATGACAAAGTATTTTCAATATTAAGAACAAATAAGCTTATAGCTAGAGTTTAGAATTCAAATCTCGTATGATAAAAGCTAGTGTACTTTGAATAATGATTCCGTAAATTGAATGTTGGAAGTACACATCGTTATACTACATAAACATGATAATCTTTTAAATAAAATAAAATAAATAACAATATCCTCTTAATTGTACTACATCAATAATCCAACAAACATTTGCAGTTTCTTTTTAAACATAAACCTGTGTTTTTGACAGTTTTTAATGTTTTAAGTAGATTCTGTTTATAGGATTCATTATTGATTTGGATTATTCATCAAACCTTTCTCTCTCACAACAGTTGAATGACCTTACTTACCAATTTAAGTGTACAGTTCAGTTGAAAGGGACTGTCTTTTTCTTAAATCTTCTTTTTCGTAATGATATTTGTAAGGTATTCGCACTGCTAGCAGAAGTATCAAAAAGATTTCTTACTTATCCAAGAAATCTTCACACACATTCTTCATAATGACCAGTTTTAGCTTTTAAAAATTCATGATGGAGAGAATATTCATCTTCATAAATTAGTCCACGTATCCCTAATGTACAAAGAAATCTCTACCTTTTCAGGTTTGATAAGGTCATGCAACAGAACAGCTTCATTCCTCCTCGTAAATCCAATGATACCTCCTTGCCCTTTTGCTGGCTTGTTATAGTTTCGTGCGAGAGCTTGATCTGGAGGTACTCTATTTTCTTTTTGTAGCAAACCATCATTTCTTATATCTTAATTGACGATATGAAGAAGATTTGGCGATTGCAAACAGCCTTCCAAGAAACGCTAGCCTACCGCTAGTAGTTAGTTTCGCTGAAGGCAAAAAGATATAGGAATAGCTCACATTACAACACTGATGTACAAATTGCAATTTGTTTCTCTCTACGTGCTCTTGTCAAATCTCTCAGTATTGAAAAAATACTAACATCAAACTGGTACGAAAATTTGAAAGTGCCACTTTGATTGCTTGCATTTCTCCTTGCACCTCTCGAAACTTTTTGGGTTTTTGGATCATTGTTGACATCCTTTCTCTTGTCACTTAGAAAATTATCAATGATTCAGATGTATTCTTCATAAAGTCATTGAACTCTCCATCAGTTACTTCCAAGTTCCTTTCACATCTCGCGAACTCTGTCAGAAGCAAACGCTGTAAAGCTCCAGCACACATTGACAATCCGTTTATGCCTCTTAAATAATGTTTCCCAGCAAGAACTCTTTCTAGCACATTGGTACCAAATTTAGTTGAAACAAACATTTGCAAAGTGCAAAGACTTGAGAGTTCTGTACTGGCAATTTATTAAAGATGGTTTTATGTTATTGTTATCATCAGTGTCGTCTTAAAATATGACTATCAAAGTGTCATCACTGTCTCAAATTCCAGAAAGGGTATACTCTTGATCGTCAAAGTTAACCATGCCTGGTTCATTTTCATTTTAGTTATATAGCTAATTGTACTAAAACTAAAACTCATTACACACCAAATTAAAGCTTATGAAATTCTGCACCTCTTTTGTCTCTTTGTAAAATACTAATTTTTTTACCGTTTTTGAGAGAATTGCAGAAATAAGTGAAGAAAGCGTTATAAAATTCCTTGAAAATGGATGGGAATTTCAAAAACATAGTAAGGACTCAATGTGTAGCTTGTAAGCTTATTTTTCCAATAAAAAAAATCATCAAAATCGGTTAAGAAATGGCTGTGTTATGAGCGCTTCATGAAATTGTAGATTCGCCATATTGAATCCAATATGAAGCAGATCACTTGACCAAAAGATTTTGACTCTGCTATGGATATGTAATAACGTCCTGCATTCAAATTCAGGCCACATAAAAGTGCACACGGGACGAGAGCCAATCCCTAGACTAGGGGGTGATCTACACCGGTAAGGTGCTGTAAAGACCAAGAACGAAAAGTTCCGAACTCCCACTTTCATCTTGGCAGTAATGTCATCATTTTTTCTCTGTAATCATGGTTCCTGCTAAACGTAAAGGAAACAGCATATTCTCGTCTGAAATAGTTTTTAACTGTGACAATTTTCCATTTATCATGAATTTCGTGAACACACAGGATTCTTGTAAATACACTTTTTGTAGATATTGATATGACACGAATTAAATGTGTTAACTTCGGTAATTGAAGGGGTTAGTGCAAAAACCACACACGTCCATGAACACAGGTTTTTTGTTGTTGTTTTTTAAGGAGTAACTAAAAACTGTCTGTAAAATTATATGTTGTATTTACGGAAATTTAACCTGCCTTAGTTCTTTGTGATAATGACTGTGCATGTTACGCTGAAGAAAAAAGTTCTGTACTCATATTCTGTTTGCTGCAGTACTTGAATAAATGCTGGGACGTATGAAGTTTTTGCACGGAACTCCAATATTCCAACTTTTTTTTTTGTTAGGAAAACGCAGGTTTTTTCTCTGTGCTTTCTGGATCTCAAGTAGTTCTTTACCCTGTATTTTATCATCTCAAAAACGTACGTTCTACTTTTCTTTTTTTTACAAACAGAGAACTTTCGTACAAAAACAACACACGTCCTGGACGTATGCTGTTTTTGCATCAGATATAAAACAGCATAGTACTTTTCCAGTCACAGAATGGGTTTGCAGTGTGTAACAAGTTATTTTTACACCATTTTGTAGAGCTATTTTTTTTCTATAAGAATGCATGAAAAAATCAAAATGGCCGAAAAGTGGACATGTGTAGTTTTTGCATTCACTCCTTCAATTTCAAAACCTGTTCAGAATTTACTCCGAGCTAATCAGTTACAATGAACTCCCACAGCTTGATTCGTGCGAGAATTTTGTGTTCACTTCTGCAGATGTTAATGTTCATTTGTACTATAGATGCACTGAAAACGCTTTAGTACAACAGTTTAAATTTGGTGATTTCTTATTTAAAAGTGGATCGATTTTTATTATATGTCTTGATTTCAACGATACACATTTCACAAATAGAATGAACAGTGTCTTAAAGTAAGCTAAGTCAAGTCAAGAAAGGCTGAGACTTTTATTTTACCACTGGAAAACACTGGCCATTTTGTAGCTAAGACACGAGGGAAAATGGTACATGTCCTATGCAGAGATATCCTAGATTTAGTTATAGCATTTCCAAATTAGCTACACAAAACACAAGAATGACTCGGCAAGAATCTTCTTTCCACATGTAAATCACAAATAGGGTAATTTGGGGAACGAAGTTTCCCATCCTCTACTAGTACTACCCAAAATGAATGTTCTCTTTGTCATTACACATCGCTTCCGACAACTCAAGAAAATGTCTACAGCGACAGATATTTTATTAAAATAATGTAATTTTTAACTTCTATTCAGCTCCCATGTTGAGCAATACGCTTTCGTACAACGTTTTAATTCACTGCCTGCGAGCAACTCATGTTTGTGCTGTATGAGGATAGACTTGTCTAAATGCAAAGCGTGTGACGGCAAGAGACAGTCCTTGATAAACCTTGAGTGCAACCACATACACAAGCGATTGAAAAACGTCTCCCTGTTCGAATCTCTGTTGTCTGCTGGTACTTTAGGAACGTGAACGAAAAGAGGCAATTATTTTGGAGCTAACAGAAGCGTTTACAGGAAAACCAATTCAGAGGAAAGCTCATTATAGTTGTGAATGCGAAAGTAATTAAATAAATTTATCAAAACTTTTGGTTGTGTCACGAGTGTCCTCCCACATCTTATTCATATTCATGTCATTATTATTATTATTAATGTTATCTGTATTATTACTCGGATCAGCTATTTCGAACCTATTTCAGATTTCGGGTTGGTTATCTGCCTTTACGCTTGAGTTATCTAATAATTCTACTTCGTATTTCAGTTGTTTTGATCCATTGATTTCTCTGTTCTCGATGCACAACTTTTCCCTTACTTTTGTGATCACTAACTGATGGTCGGTGTCGCCTTCCGCTCCTCTGTACGCTCTATCGTCCATTTGCTATGTCTTCGTCTATCTTCTAATATGTGATCAATCTGGTTGTATGTATTGCCATCCTGAGATGTCCATGTGTTCTAAGTACGTGCAATTTACTATTCGATTTTTCGAAACGCAAATATTATCAATCTTACGCTAGTATTGTTGCTGACTTCGTGAAGACTTGCCTGCAGTACGTCTAAATCTTTTGTTCCCGACCTACCTTTGCATTGAAATCCTTCAACACAAGTTTCGTATTATACTTTAGTAATCCGTTCAAACAACCTGTCTAGCTCATCGTAAAATGTATATTTGTCGTTAGCATCAGCTTCAGCGGTCGGAACATGTATTACAACCATATTGCACCATGGAGTATGTATCGTAATGTAGGGTAGGGTAGGGTAGGTCTTTCGTTCACGAACGCTATATTCTGAATCGTTGGAAAGGTACTGTTCTTAATGAGGAATCTCTTTCCGAAATAGTGTGACTGAGTTCCCTCGTCGTAGAAAGTGTATTTGCCC
Organism: Lepisma saccharinum; assembly: GCA_022664845.1. Classification (NCBI taxonomy): domain Eukaryota; kingdom Metazoa; phylum Arthropoda; class Insecta; order Zygentoma; family Lepismatidae; genus Lepisma; species Lepisma saccharinum. The sequence goes on from JAGDQP010013503.1 coordinate 9,815, forward strand.
TGTTGAATGCTATCCTGACCCTCCTTACGGACTTCTTGTATTGCTTCATCCCGTAGTTCTTAGTCTCGCGTACTGATATCCGAAGAGCGCCCCCCCCCTTTTTTTGTATAAAATTTGTATATTCCATGTTCCTATTCTACTATTTTTCTTAATCCTGTTCTTGAAGCCCCCTGAAGCTGTTCCCGCCCAGAAGTCCGAGCGGGGGGACTAGTTTACCTCCAGAATATTTTACCCCAGGAGTTGTTAGTTCAACCAGCTCGCAGTAAAGGTAAATATCAAAGATGTCCTCTGTCCATCTCTGAGCTTTGCCATGGCATTCATCTTCAGCCTCAGTGTGGTAATAGTGAATTTGCTTCCCTTCACCATGATATTTTTGTTCAGAGTTATCTTTCCTTAGGATGTTTAGATCCCTCTAATAACTAACTGCAAGGCACCAGAGCTGGTTTTGGCCCGCCCCTGAATATTTCTGGTTCGCACCATATCTGGTCAGCATTCCTCTATCCGCCACCTTGGCAGGCGTCGGGTCAGAGACAAGTTGACTCCAATCCGGAAAAGATTGTTTCTAATAAGACTTTTAATAGATATTAGCGCCTCTATGTTGTTACCGATGAAAACAGACTACGAACACTGGCGACGTTTATTTTACGTAAGGCTTTTATGGCCCTGCTTTCCTCGTCGTATTATAATGAATATAATTTATGTTAAAAACCGCCAGCCGTGCATACAGTTTGAGACATTAGGTTAGCATCCCCGAGGAACTGAGTTTGATTCCTGGCAGGAGTATGGATAAATGTTTGTGGATATCGAGACGAGCAGAAGTCATTCGGTAATAAAATGGCTCCTAAGTAATTTTCTTACAAAAAAAAAAAATAGTTTGAAATATTTTCTTTCTTTAAATTGTACTTGAAAAACTCTGTAATCAAACGAGTCCGTTGAAAATATTTTACAATTTATTTACTGTTTGGTTAGAAACATCATCACCACACAGTTTCTTTTCTTTTCTTATGTTTTTTAAGGTCAAAATTGGGAACAGAAAGTTATAAAGTACAATTGCATGAAAAGGATTTTCTGCATCTTTTCTTTTGAAGCAAAAAAGATGTTTCCTGCTTCAAAACTTCTCATCTGCACAATCAGTGGTCCATATAAGATTGTAAATTGGCTGCACTTTAGATACTCCTCGGATCGTTCAAAACAGTTATAGGTTAGGTTAGGTTAGATTGGGAGGCTTAACGCCTCTAGTCCTTCGAAATTAGATCCGATAAAATGTACTGAACCTGGTGATTTTTCATCCAGAAGAGTATCCAAAGAGCATTCACAATTTTATACTTTAGGGAGACAACTAAAGAAATCGATGAGTATTCACAAGTAATGATTATATTAAAATATAGTTTTCTTCTAAGTACTTCTAAAATAAAACAATAAAAGAATGGGTCTCACGTTTTAATTTCAATATCTGGAAGATCCGTTATATAAACAAAGCTTACAGGATACATGCACACACATATATTTCTTTCGCTTTCATTGTCTATAAACACACTTTTTTATTATTATTATTATTTACAAAAAAAAAATATATACGACAAAATTTTTAAAATACAAACAATATTACATTCTCTATTTCGTATTTTCGAAGGAAAAAAAAAAACAGAAATTGCAATAAAAAAACGTGCTTAATGTAGCACATAGATCTAAATGTACAACAAAGAGAGCTTTTTTTTTTTCTAAGAATAGGTAGGCAATGAAATTACATAAAAGAGTATATTGTTAACAGTTTGTTGATTTTTTTTTTATCTTGCAAAGTACGTTTATGCAATTTACATAATAAGTGTACAATTTGTTACTAATTTGTCTTATTTCATTTTGTAAAATCTTCAAAAAGCACAAAATGTTTTACATCATAACGATACATAAATAAAAAGTATTTGTTTTTCTTCATTAGAAGAGATATAAGCACCGTTAACACCTGAGAAGCTTGAAATCCAATGTTTTTAAAAGCAAACAGCCTAAATAATACTTTTTTTAACGGTATAATCAGTAACATAAACAAATAAATGGTATATTTTGTTTTCTCATTTTCGTGATTCATCATAGTTACATTTTATTGCAGATCTCATGATAATACAGATCTATTTCAGACCCAAAGGGCACTAATGCGACCGACTTCAATTGTGAGGTCAGCTTTCCTTGCAGGCGCTCGCCGCGTGCGTTGCTTGCGATTTCTATGAGTAACCAATAGAAAATCGTGTTACACGTAGCACACGTACTTAAACATGTGTTTCAATTGGCTACTCACCTAAATCGCAAGCAACGCACGCTTGCATGAAAAGCTAGCCTGAGAGAGCTCGCACGTCATAATGAATCTTGCAAGTAGGTAGCGCCATATGTTAGTCACGTGATGAACTACGTACTGTATGGACGGTTTGCAAAGCGTTGTGTTAAAATTTATCTTTGGTGTTTGCATTGCGTATAATGAAAAAAAAATCTAACCTGACCTAACCTATTTCTCTAAAGTGTGTAATGCGAATAATGCGAAATTAGAAAAATGCGAATAATGAAAACGAAATCTAACTTATTTCCGTGAATTCTGTAAGATGTTGAAACTGCGAAAGGACGCAAGAAAAAAAAAATACAGTTCTGTGGATAAATGAACATGAAAAAGCGTGAAAGATTGGTGGAAATCTAAACCCGTGTCTCCCGACCAGCAAACCAAACGGCCAATTGGAAATGGACGCTTGTGCACTCTCTTTTGTCTTCACCTGTATCTTCAACATGTACTACAGTAGCGTAGTAGAGTATAGTTGAGCATCTAGGTAGCAGATGGCACTACCTACTTGCAGGATTCATTACGTCGTACTAGCTCTCAGCTCAATTGTTGCGGTAGCAGATCCTTCCAGTCATTCTTAACAAATACAAATAAACCTAAATGTTATTGTTTTGATAACTACAAATTAATAAAGGTAGGAAGATATTTGGGAATCCAATCCATATTCTTAGTACAGCACAAAGCGTACACAGTCGTTTATTAAAAGCTCAGACAATTTCGTGATATTTTCTTGAAAAATTAATACTTTTTTCCGAGCAAGAGCTTCAGAATTCATTATTCTGGTTTCTGGTTCCCAGTTTACTTCGAACATTCCTATAATAACCGCGAAAGAGCCCCAATACGAGCATAAAACTATTGAAACGGTTATGAAGTAGGATATGCTTATCGCTCTCACCATATTTGTACAATTAATCTAGGAGAAAGGGGTTAACGGCTAACCTAACCTTTTCACTCGCGGTTAACCAGAATTATGCTTGCTGTTAACACATTTTAGTCATGGACATCCACGCATTATTCATAATTATTGTCAACAAGGTTGCACCGTTATAATGACGAGTGTCCTTGTTTGTTATTGACAATGTCTGTAAACATGCAGTACCGTCTCAGCCTGAAGTGGGAGTAGTTTTGGAATTCGAAACGTTATATAAAGCATGCAATGGTTACTTGTAACACTTATAAATAATTTTGTTTTATTTATCATCACCTTTTTTTTTCGTAGGATTTCTCATTACCCTAGTGGTTAAATTTTTGTGACTGTCACGTTTGGTACAAGATGACTTCCATGAAAATCCGAGGAAGAAGAGGGGGGGGGGGATGTAAAAAAAATGAAAAATTCTTGTTATATAAACCACTACGTGACAATTGATTATATTTAGCACAAAATTATTAACATACTGATAAAAGGTTTACTGTATGTAAAGGTTTGCACAATGTTCCTTAACCTCTGCAGGAACGCGTACTTTGACTTTGTTTAAACAGATTTTCTAGTTGGTTAGATATTTGCATATTTGAATAACCTAAATATTCTCTGTGGCCTCTACTAAAATCAATTCAATCAAATATTTTCAACTAATTGTTTTCTTTAATATAACCTTATGAAGAACAAACACGGCTATCATTATTTTAATTATATTATGAAAGATGTTGAGTCGTAGTGTACATATCTATCAAGCTAAAGATTTGAAGTTATAGTTGACATCCGATTCTTTTCAGCCATGTACAGAAAGGAATTATTAATATATTTAGGCCTAAATCAATTGATTTGAAATATGATTGATTTCTACCTTGATTTTATTATTATTAATTTTTCCCAATGTTTTCGCAGTGTTCTAGATATCTACTTATACTTAAAATCTGAACTTGTTGAAAAAATATAATTATTAATAGTGTACTAATCTTTGTGTTTTGATAAAGAAACATCAGTAGATTAGATATGGTATTGCTGATAATACGTTAAAATGGATTCTGTCCAATACACATCTATGTTATTCTTTTTTAGACTTCAAAATATGGGTAGTTTGACTGCAATTTTGAAAGCAAGGTGTGGGTAACAAAAGATATTTTCTAACTCAGAAGTTTTACTAAAAGATGAAGAAGGCTTGGAAAATGCATTGTGATATGTTGGAGTATGTTTTCCTTCTATTTTATTTGTGTGTTCTGTTACATCTTATTGATTATACTTCCAAGTATAAGCGCATGCGAGAGATCATATGAGCCTAAAATTTAGTAATAGTTTCCAGGGTTATTGTACTTGTTTAAAATCCAAACACTTCTAGACTTTTTCCCAAATAAAAGAGAATCAGAAATCATAAGTCAATAACATCAAACATTAAAATAAATATCAAATATCTAACAGAATGCGATACAAATTTATGTCGCACCTTAATTCACACAAGCAGGTGTCAACATTCTAATTCGAAATGTACTTTTCATATTCCAACATCATTTTTCATATTTGAATTGTATCTGAATTATATTGCAGTGTTATATCGTCACAAAGACAAGGGAAACTTATGTCCTTTCAAAATCAAGATAAAAATAACATCTTGATAAAAAGAAAGTAGGTGTTAAAAAAAAGTAAACGCAGTACAAACTTCTCTGTAACAGAGAATTCTCAACATACCAAATCCAAGCAAACTAAATAAAATTTCCATATTAGCTAAACTAAGATCTTCAAGCTCTTTTGGCGTTATCGGTGTCCTTTGTTTTTGTTTAAAAAATATCCATCTATTTTTCAGAGTAACCTTTATTAATAGGCAAGTACTTTGTTTATTTCTTCTTAATGTCATTTCTTTCTTGTTTGTATTGAAATAATACAACACGTTCGTTCAGCTGTCAGTGAAAAGTTCTGTCTTCAAATTTATTTATTGAATCCACGACTTAAAAAACCGAAAATATATCGCACTAACGTAGGACTAAAACCTTCCTTAAAAAAAACAAAAAAACAACAACATTTTGTATTTTCGTAACTACAATATGGAAGAATTTCTTTCATAAAACAATGGAAGTTACTGGGTGTCTTGTTCATGAACTTCTGACACACACATACACGCACACACAATCTCTCTCTCTCTGTCATACACACACATACACGTCTAGACACACTTACACTGTTATCATTAATGTAATTGTTTTTTTAAAACTTACAAAGGACACATTTTTAATCCTCTGTTTCTTTTTTTACTTTTTTTTGTCTAGCATTTGAACATAACTGTTCACTAATAGATTTAGTAATACCAAAGACAGGGAAAAAAAAAATACGTAATGATATCGTGGCAACCATGCGTTCATCAGTCTATTGTTGCAGGTGCAAAATAAAACAATAATGCACCATTTTTTTTTCGTTTAATATCACATTTAGCCAATAATAACCTCAGTTTTCTGACTACGAGATCATCACACCCAAAAAAACACAGTTGTCATAACAGCTTGCTATTCTTTTTTTTTTAATTTTATATATTTATGAATGTATATATATAATTCACAGCTGATTGGTTTGATTATATAATAGACATTTACGCTGATTTCATTGTTGTGTGTGTCCGTTAAATTGCACATTTTTTTTTATATTTACATTTTACTTTCTGATGAACCAATTTCTTTGTTGTCCTTATAAGAGTTTATTAAGTTATATATCATAAAAAGGAAAGTACTAAAAATCGCTGATATTTCAGCAGCAACAATATAAATAAAAATCTTCAGTATACTTCGTACACGGCAAAACCTACATGGCACTTTTACCCTCCTTTTCCCACTGTCAGGAATCAATCAGATTATTCCTTGAAATAGGAATCACATTCACAGCAGTAAGTACAGGTTTATCTTCGTCTTCTTCTTCTTCTTTCTGGGGTTCCTGCGTTTATTCACAGCAGTCTCTCATGTCTGCGAGGGACAAAAAAAAAAACACTCTTCGAAGAGGAAAAAAAAATGGCAGTGACCAATGCTAATGCAGTTCCTTTCATTCATTGCCGATTTTACCTGACATTTCGTCGTTATCCAGGGGTTCAATGGCTTCGTAAGCTGCTGAGAAACCTTTGCTTACAATTGTATCATCAGACCGGAATCGTACCAAAAGAGCTTCGTTGACCGATATGATTTCTGGAGGAATCTGAAAGAAATAGAAGTACAGGTAAGCTCTAAATATCTGTGTGAAAGAAATGGAAGTGCAGATAAGCTCTAAATAGCAAACTGAAAGAAATACAAGTACATATAAGCTCTAAATAGCAAACTGAAAGAAATAGAAGTGCAGATAAGCTCTAAATAGCAATCTGAAATAAATAGAAGTGCAGATAAGCTCTAAATAGCAATCTGAAAGAAACAGA
>JAGDQP010013503.1:16469-27605 GCA_022664845.1 Lepisma saccharinum
AGAAGTGCAGATAAGCTCTAAATAGCAATCTGAAAGAAACAGAAGTGCAGATAAGCTCTAAATAGCAATCTGACAGAAATAGAAATACAGATAAGCTGTACGTAGCAAAGATATATATATATATGCGGAAGGATTTATTTCTTAATCGGTTTGTTTGTGAAGAAAAAATCTCTGCCGTTTTATTGTTATCATTCCAGATATTGGTCAATACCATTTACAAGTAACATGAAGGTAATGCCTCCGTGTTAATAACTCCTGTGATTTTTAACCCAATTTTTATGAAACTGCATATGAATGTACAACGATATCAGTAATGTTCTCAATGTTTTGTTTTTAGATCAGTAAAGAAACAAGATGCGTCTTAGACAAAAGCAGAAAATAGTAACCAAGTTCTTGTATAAGGTAAAAGCGTTAAACACCAGAGACTTACAGAAAACACCTGTAATTACCGAAATAAATGAAGAAGTTTCAAGACGGCAAAATCTCGGTGGACGATAAAGAACAGAATGAGAGACCATCAACAGCGGTTATGAATTAAACAAAGAGAAACTGCAAGACCTGATTCAAACTGATCGTTGGATAACCACGCGGGAATATTCATAGAAAATCTGAGTAAACACTGCTTGAGGATCTAGGTTATCGAAGAAAAATGTGCTAAGTGGATGTCGATGGTGTTGCTAAAGTAGGCTACTGCAAAAATCTAGAGGGTTGTAATGACTGATTCTCTTAATTCTATCTCTTTGCGTCTCTGAAAAATCTTCGACGATGTGGAAAGAGTTAAAAGTGGCTGTAAAGCAGTAGGCAAGACGTGAGCTGGAGAAAGTCTTCCAAATAATATTCGTAGATGGTATCATTCACAAAATGTCAATGTATATTTACACCAAAAACAAAATTTCTTCGTTAAAAAAAAAAGGAGTTATAAAGGAGTTGGCGTTACGTTCATTGTACCATCATACTTGTCTAGTACGGTGCAAGTAAGGTCTTATCACCAAACAATTGCATCACACAAGTTATATCTTTTACTAAAAGACAGCCTTAGAAGAAAACTGGCCTATTCTTTCGAAAAAAAAATAGTTAAAAGTTCTAGGTAGCCATAAAGTTCAATGTAAAGCACAAAAACTTTTGTAGTATATCATCCTACATTTTGATGTTATCAAAATGAGATAAAAAATATCACATGTAGATAACACCTAAGGTTATCGCGCTGTGCCAAAATTGCCATTTTGGAAAAAAAAAGTTGATGCTTGTCCCATTCTGTTTTCAAGGTCAGGATGTAATCAAACAGAGGAAGGAAGATTTACGTTACTAAAGAAATATATATGTAACACTAAGCATACACATAACAAATGCTGTCTGAAAACGAAGTTCCAGGGTTTCTTATTTCTAAGGAACTTCTATTTATAACGACACGATGCATCAGTATTTCTTATAAAATCCGTGGTTCCCGATTCTTTGGTAGAAACGATAATGACCTATAACCAACCATCACCAAACGGGAGCCGTTGTGGTTTCCATAGAAGTTTCTGGAAAGTTATTAATTTAAACATTTCGGACAATGTAACTGACTAAGTAAGAGAATTGTTAGAACGTGTAAAACAAATAAAGTAATTAGATAAAACTAGGCAGTTAACTCGGATCAAAGTTTGTCGCAAGAATAAAGACAAACTAGATGATCAGATGTTGTTAGAAATTTAACGACTAGTAAGAAATATAATTTTACATTAAGATGAGAATATTGTAGCAATTCGATTAAAGAAATATTTAGTTGGTTCAAAAGTAGTGAAAACATTTCGATAGAAATTTTCTTGAGGTTTTATTTCGTGGATTTCTGCTTTACGATAAAAACAAGACACATTAAGCTTAGTCCTTATCATCCAAAAGCCAATGTAGTAGAGCGTTATATAAGGACTCTTAAATTCCTACTTGGAGCCTATTGCTGCATAATTGTTATCCAAGATAGAAATTTATAATCCCCTTACAATCCACAACGAACTTAAGTGTTCGGTTGTAGAGCAGTCATAGACTGAACTTCGTCTGCCTAATTTACCGCCCATACAATTCATTTTATCTTTACCTTCGTCTGCCTAAATAAAGGCATCTTCAGTTCGTTTAAATTTAAAGGGTAACATCCTGGCTGTTGTGTGAACGTTGTTAGATGCTCCTGAATAGAGATCAGTAGGAGTTAAAGTCACACGCGTACAAAATATCTTTCTAACGACAAAGACAAAGACACTATAAATTATCAAGCGTGTTTTCGTTGTTTTTTTTCAGTATTTTCAACCAATGTTTATCGTTACATTAATAAATAAGAAAGAGACTTACCACGTTTCCACAGAAGCGCCCGTAAGACGGACCCGCTGCGTCAAGCCCTGAGAAGACTTGCACAAAATCATATCCACAGTCCTGTTCATCTTCAACCTCAAATGTTAAAAACCTCAGGTGGACATTACGGCCAGGAGGAGCTTCTATAGCCCAATCACAGTCTACTTTATTCTCATAATTATGATCTCCATATTTTGAATGTGAGTACAAGTGTTTCACTCTGTCGGTAGCTTGGAGATGACCACCACATACTGAAAGTAAGAAAGAGAACGTTAAGTGATCAGATATTATGGGGCACAAAATTGTCCCTGATCTTTTGATTTTTTTTAGAAAGCATTGGTCAGATCTGTCTAATCAATTACTTCAGAAATGTATTTAGTACTAATCGGACCAAAAACTTCAACGTAAGTTGTGCTACCAGAAAAAAAAAAATGACAAATAATGTCTTCTAGTTGGGTAGGCATAAGTAGCGATTCATGAGCAGGATTGACTGTTTAATAAAGACAACGTTTATTTTGAAAAACCCAAGGCTTTAGAACTATGTACTTACAGATACATCTTCATTAAATATAATCTCTCACAGATAGTTGTCGATCACTAAAAGACACTACAGTTCTTCCCTTCTCAAAAAAGTATATATTTATTGCCTACATTCTAAAAGTTACGGTCGCAAATCTATTAATCCTAGTATTGTAATATACTAACAAACAAAGTTCTAAATTTTACAGTAACGGATTTTTTAAAGGTAAACCATAGTACTAACTGAGACTGGAGAGAAGCCAATTTGTCCAAATATCAACAATTATATGGACAAATGCATATTAGCTCTAGCTTGAATTTTTATTTCAAAGAGATTAAAGATGTCATTATTATTAATGATATATTCAAAATATGATACAGCGTAAATATTTGTCACGTTCAACGTCATATTGTGCTCCACCACTGTCAACATTATTAACCAAAATAAAATTATGAATTGGTAGTAATTTATTGAATCAGTGTCTACCATAGATCAGCAACCCTTCGATACTCTTATGTAATTCCTTTACGTATTGATTTATGGTATTATTACAATGGAAAAGGTTTCTAACACCAGCCTACAGCAATAAACAAATGTATCTTATGAATATTTAGTGGAGATAAATTAAATTTACATGTGAAATCATAAATAAATATGAACTATAATGTTGAGGGAAGGTAATAAAGGGTAGATGCTAGTTATAACCGCGAAAAAAAATATACTGCTTTTTGTTCTTGTGCTTTTTTTCATCCAGCAACCTTTTTCTTATCTGCATGTGCCACTAGCAAGTCTTTCACACACACCCCCCCCCCAATTAAGTGTTCTTCCCTAAGTTAGGAAAGATTATGTTCTGAATTATAACATTCTAAATTATGTTTACTAATCATTAAAATTTACGATCACATTGTAAACTTAGAGTGATATCATTTAGAAGTACTTAACCCCACTCTGGTGTATCCATTGCTTTTCACAGGTCTCTTGATTGCGTAGCTAATAAAAAGGACCTTATAATCGAGGTGTCGTTGGAAAAGACTTGGATAGTCTAGCTCAGAGACGCTGGAATCGTGTTGATTAGTTCAATGGGACAGTGTTGCCAACGCATTTTTTTTAAAATCCAATTTTTCAAATTGTTTCCATTCCGTTAGACCTATCTGCACCAAAATTGGCATAAATATTATTCGACACAATAGAAAAATACTGTATATTGTCACCGTTCCCAAGCACCTCAGTTGTCAGTATTTCCAACGTTGTTTTAAATCGAAATTTTCAATTTGCTTCCGCGTATCCGCAACAAATTCTGCATAATCCTTCAACACAATAGAAAAATACTGTGGTGTTCTCGTCATAAGCTGTCCGTGTTGCCAATCTATTTTATAAAAATGAATGTTCGTATGTCTCAGATGCTATTGAGGGACCCTAGGAGCCTTCGCGATTGTTAGGAATCGCAGCGGTCACTTGTTTAGTTTTGTTCCCGTGATCCCTGGAAATGAAAGATGATAGGTTCTTCATAAACATTGAAAATTGTCAAGAAATCTATGCTTTTTGTCCCGAATCTGAATTCCATTCCTTTCTAGTTGCTGGTCTGCATAGCAGATAGACGAACAACGTAAATCAAAGGCATCCTATACGGTCGCTAATGTAATATGCGTATTAGAACTTTTACCAAGAATAGATTTTCATGATAATTTTGCTTGATTTAAAGTAATTAAATATTTACCTGTCGTATGACTGGCCAAAAATCCTTTTCTCTGCACCGATGCATCTGATTTGAACACCATATACATCTGATTGCTGGTAGCTACAATTGGATGAGGAATCTTGGAACCACAAAAGCGTCCTAAGGTGTGATCTTCGGTGCTGTCTCCGTCGTAGAGAACAATATGATCATACGCACATTCTTGATGAGGCTCCATCTCGAATTGATTAAATATCTACAAGATAATACGATTAATTAAATGTTGCCTAATTAACATTTAAAGGTCGGACATGAGAACCTTATCTACTATAGTTTACATTACCTTAGAAAAAGGATCAACCTTCACTTTTGTTCATTGTTTTGGTACTCGAGTTGGACAGAGAAATTCTAATACAGGGGGAGTTATCATAATGTTTTAGAATCATTCGTATGAAACATATGCAGCGACACAAAGTATTTGTTTATAAAGCTTGGCTCTGAGAAGTACAATTACATATGGTTCTTGTGAATAAGGATACCAACTTGCGAATAAATGTCACAAGGCAAATCAACAACTAAAATTAATAATAAAATTACATCAGATTACGACTGAAGGTCCATCTTGTAACATGTTTGCATACTGGAAACAAAGTACCTATCTACACGTACACATAATGAGAGTGAATCCAACTCTTTATTACCAATGATACGGCTATTGTTTAAAAGCTTGAGAAGCTGATCCTAGAAACAAAGCGTTACAATGAATGAAACTATTGTGCAAGTAAAGAATATGAATTATAGATCCGTTTGGAACACATCATGCATAACCAACTGCACAGTTGTCCGAATGATCGGCTTCAGAATCCAATCCAGAAGAAGGTTCGGTCATCTCACCACAAGTGCAGGTTTGAATCATGATTTTCTTACCTCATCCTCCATTTTTACCTGATTTAGTTCCATTTTCTTAGAAGAACGCCCTGCAGGTGATTTGATACCAAAGCTGACGATTGAACAATAGTTTCAGCTAAGCCACGGGAATCTTATAAGATGTTAAGAAATGTAACACATGCATGGTGACTAGCTGACGAAACTCTTCAACTTTTCCATATGTAATTTTCTGATATGCTCGCTTCTTGGTTCTAAAACTTTGGATACCCTCCCTTGAATAACGGCCATATTCATTTTTCCACGCATTGATTCATATTAATATATTGCCGTTCAACAAACTAGATACATATCATGCGTATATATTTCTATATAAGGTGTGATCAAAAAATACGGTGAATTAATTTTTATAGCAGCAACTGTTGACGCTACATGCATTTGAAGTTTTAAGTCCAATAACCTGATCCGTTGAGATAGTCAGTGTCAAGTTTGAACAAGTTGTGACTTGTCAGTCGGCTTCCAGAGCCGGAAGACTCAGGTCGTGTTTACCGTGTCTGTCGCGCAACATGGATTTCGAACAACGCGTTAACATTAAGTTTTGTTTTAAGTTGCAAAAAAGTGCCAAAGTAGCTCATGAAATGTTAAAATCAGTGTATGGTGATAATGTGTGATCCTGAAGACTGTTTACAAGTGGTATGAGTGATTTAAAAGCAGAAATGAGTCGGTTGAAGACGACCAACTGTCGGGATGTCCTTCAGCCTCAAAAACAGACGAAAACGTGCAAACAGTGGAAAAAATGGCTCATTTAAACAGGCGATTGACTATTCGAGAGCTTACCGATGAACTGAACATCTCGTACGGGTGCGTGCAAAGCATTTTAACCCATAATTTGCAAATGAGACGAGTGAGTGTGAAATTTGTTCCCAGAATTTTGACTGGCGAACAGAAGGAAACCCACATCTCGCTTCTGATCCTGGAGTTTTTGGCTGAAAAAAAAAGTTCCTGTCTGTCCACATTCACCTTACTCTCAAGATTTAGCACCATGCAGCTTCTGGCTCTTCCCAAAAATGAAAACCGTGCTAAAAGGAAAGCGTTTTGACACCATTCCCGACATTGAGAGGGCCACGACGGAGCGGCTGAAGGCCCTTCCGAAAGAAGCCTTCCAGAAATGCTTCCAATCATGGAATTAATGTTGGGATAAGTGAATCACTAGCCAAGGAGATTAATTCAAATTTGATATAAGCTTATTACTTTGTTCGTAGTGAAATTATTCACCGTATTTTTTTACCACACGTCGTATATGTGTGTTTATCCAAATAGCAAATAATATGCCCCGAACAAAGGCTATGTTTTAATTCACTTAGTTTTACTTGTATAATTAATAAAGTTCAATGGCTCATTTCGGAGTCTATTATCAAGACAATCTTAATTTGCACTTACTAAATACTTACCAGTTTAATACGATGACCCGGTGTAGTAGTAAAGTGCCAGACACAATCTTTTCGACTTGGGTAGTAATCTGGATAATTAGGACTAGAAATTTCTCCGCTGGGTGCTGTTATTTCGTACTTACACCCTCCTTCTTTGCAATCATGGCCATTTTCATGCAATGTAAATCCATTATGGCACGAGCATAGATATGACCCGATTGTGTTTTTGCAATCATGTTGACACCCGCCGTTATTTGTAGCACATTCATCCATGTCTGCAAAAAAAGACAAAACATGATATTTATATATGCTAGTTACGTGTATATCTTTTAAAACTAACAGAAAATCAAGATTTCGTGCACGTGTCATGCTTCAATAACTTACCCAACTTATCTTAGATGACCTTGTACGTAAGTTTATTTATTATTTTCCTATCTTTCAAGCACCCGAAGTGCTCTTTCTCAAGGAAGATACAATAAAGACATTGGTACATAAAATCCACCTTTCATGGATATTTGCCATAAACAGGTCGAGGTAAATTTCGGAATCTCTACAAAACCCTGTAATGTTGTATTCCCAACCAAACTTAAATGAACCAAATAATCTTCAAGTGATTCACTATATTTAAAGATCTACACTCATTTGGGATGATAATTTAAAGATCTACACTCATTTGGGATGATAATTTAAAGATCTATGGTTATACTTTATTTAGTGCAAAGAAGAAATATATTTAAATATGGTATGAATGCACATGGCATATGAGAAATGAATACGCTGTGTTACGAATATTAAATGTGTCTTGGGTTAAGTTTGTTTAGATTTGATTCCAGTACATTCAATATAAAAAAATCAAAACAAATGACTTGCACGAACTATACTTTGTGGCATAGTTCCACCTTGGTGAGTAATGTGCTTACATATCTGTTTGATATATTTTTATTTTATGAATAATAGATGATAAAATTGTACCGCTTTAATGACCTACTTAGTAATTCGATTGAGAAAATATCCACTTTGAAAGTAATTCGAATGAAAACAATTCGGCAAATATGTAATTGTAAATTGTACATGTAATTTTCCTCATAGATAAGATGCTCGGAACATCACACATATATATATATATATATAAGAAATCAAGAGACTTTAAGAGATCACAAAGGTCATATGAAAACATCATTATTTTAAATTAATTTTATTCACCGTATAGAGTTAACACATACTGAGCCGTCGTAGCTCAGTGGTAGAGCGTTGGCGTAGTATTCGGGAGGTCGTGAGTTCGATCCCAGCGGCGACCATCTTGACTGAGATTTTTTCAGGTTTTTTTCCTCAGTTACACCAGGCAAATGGCGGGATGGCACCTTCAACATAGGCCCTGACCAACACCTTCGCGAATCCTTTCCCCTCCCCTATCCCGCCTTGAGCCTTAGTTGCCTAAAGACCTTAAATAAAATTCAAACTCAATAGAATTAACACAGACATTTAACTTTTGTAATTCTCCTCAACAATTCAAATTAGAAAACTTTTATATGTGACTTCAAGGGACAACATGCAACATCTGCCTATCTCCGGTACGGAACTACGTTCATTTGACAGTAGCCCGGAAACTGGGTTATTTCTTGACGGATACATTGTAAGGTAATCCACCCGGAGAATTCTCCGAAGTCCTTAGAGGCAACCATATAAAAGTGGATACAGCGAGTGTAGTAGTCTTTCCCCAGAGAAGATTATTACAAGCAAAACCTAGTGAAAATGACATTAAAATGGTCTAGTACTCCTCCCCCCCCCCCCCTCTGCTTATAACATAACTGATCGAAATGGATGTTAAATACAACATACACGTAGCAATTGTATCTCCGAAATGAGCAGACAAGCATTTCAAGCAATTTAGACGCTATTACACCAACACCGTGGAATTCTCTGGCGTATACCAAATTCAATGGAAATGCCCCGACACGTTTAGAATGACTAAACAGAATGTATCAACCAGAATTAAAGAACACATGAGGGTTACAAAACTCGGAAGTGGTAATTCTGGGTTATCCAAGCATCTAAAAGATACTGGTTACGTGCCATACTTCTTTCTGCCCAAATGATTCGAAAGGGCGGAGGGGGGTGGGGGTGAAACAGATAAGATAGAAAGAATAATATTGAAGAATAACTACATCTTTACGAAGAACCGAACCTATATTGAACATTTAATAAGCAAAGATTTTTTTTTTTAAATCAAAGAGAAGCAAAAAACTGCTGACAAGTACTCAATGACTTTCCAAATAAATTAGCTGGCAACGCTGATTTGTCTTTATCTTCAACTGTAGGTTACAGCCAGTCCTACAGTTAAAATTTTCTACTGTATATTTGACGGAAACCATGGTGGATCAGATACCAATATTCTTTTGTTACTTTTGATCTTCATTTGTTCCCTATCCTTTTGTTTTCTCTTCCTTGAAAAGACGAGCGCTTGAAAGCTCGGAAAATAATAGACCTGGGGTCATATGAGAGTTGTTAGTAAGAACACTTATTATAATAATAATAATAATAATAATAATATACCCATGGGTTAGCATAATAAATAGAATGCTTAGTTATCTAGATGATAGTTTCTTCTTAATGGGTTAAAGAAATAATTATATAAATAATAAAGTATAGATTTTCCAGATAATCGTTATCAATTACCAGCGATTTACTATCATACATTCGACCATATTTGTTTAATTGTTTTGAAATCATTATTTAATTTTAAATATATATATATATATATATATATATATCGTAAAAACAAAAGTATAAATGGTACACAAAACTGGTTATCACAGAAACATTGTAAGTGTTGGATTCAACTATACAAAACCAGGAAAATGTACACAGAAACTGGCCTCTAACCTAGCGAGAAAACGAACACCTATTTTACCAATCAAACAAACATGCAGTACCGTATTTCTCGAACCTTAATTCAATCAGCCTAACTCTGACAATATCGAATGCAAAATCTGTTGACATTTTAGTTCATGACTTTTTTTTTTTTAATCGTCGGATACGAATGAAGTACAGACACGTAAACTCCTTTTTCGCCAATTTACTGTGCGTTCGGTTACTTATATTCACAAACAAAGTATTTATGTATATTTGTATGAGAAACTTGGTTATGAACATAACTTGCATGTTATGTATTGTGAAAAATAATAAATTATGAACAAATAAAATGTAAAATATAATAGTTTATGCGTATGTATAAAAAATTCTGGTTAAATATGTTTATAGTACCTGACGTAAGGTATTAACTTTGTAAATAAATTTACCAGTTTTGTGCACGTTATTAGGAATGTGGGATTTTTTTGGACACATTGATCATTCGTTCAATATTTTTTTAGGTATGATTAATTTTCGATTCTGAACGATTTTCCCCACACGAATGATATTCAATTTTCGAGAATATGAACGATCTATAATATTCCATTCACCGACCATTCTTCGATTGATTAGAGATATCGATTCGATATGAAAATTCGCAAACCGCACAGCATTATGTGTAATATGTGAATAAATGATTAAATCGTTATTTCTGTGATAATACCTAACTTCTTATTTTTGTCTTTATCTACATTACTAGCATTAGTACAACGATACTAGAAGAAGTACTGGTAGTATCTATACCTATCATGCTCACCTTACTAGCAAGGTGGGCTGGAAACAAACATCAAAAATGGGACTATTATTTGAAATTTTCTTTGTTTTTTTGTCACAATGTTACCCAGGCAAATGATTCTATGATAGTTTGTATAAAAATATTCGAAAGCAAATTTTACAAATACAGCTAAATTATTTTTCTTTTACCTGTGAAGAAAACGGCTGCAAAACCAGATTTTTGAACAGAATTATCAGAGGTGAATTCAATGCGCAGACTATTGCCCTCGGAGGTGATCACAGGAGGCAGTCGTGAGCCACAAAAGACGCCATGTTTTCTCATCTCATTCTCTCCCATCTTACTGTGAAGCTCCACGCTGTCGTATTCACATTCTTGCTAGATATAAGAGAATAAAAGTTACAGGAAACAAAAGAATTAAAACTACAGAATAAAAGTTACAGGAAACTCTTGCTTGCAAACTTTTATTTGTGTGAATTTCTATACATGAAAAGTATTTAGGACATGAATTTGATAGCAGAAATATTATCACAGCAAACGCTAAACGTTTGTAAAATGTCATGAAAATAGAAATAAGAATTGAAGCTTTCCTGGCGGCGAATATTATACAGATGTTCTCGGGATATCAGCCAGGTGAAGTCCGACGATAGAGCCTCTATCG
>JAGDQP010013503.1:32605-47661 GCA_022664845.1 Lepisma saccharinum
ATATTTAAAAATGTAATCAACGGGTTGGTTGTTGTATTTCATATAAATTGCCTGATTTGTTTCTTCCGACACTCTCTTGAGGTCTGGCCACAGGTTTTAGACTTTTAGTGACAAGCATTCTGTCAAAGTCTACGTACATTAATTACTCAATTGATTTTCAAAAATGATTCTGGCATGGTCTGGTGTTTATATAGCAAATATTCAACTTAAAAGTGAGCTTGAAAAAGTTTCACTTGTCTAGTTACTCAATTTTCCCACAAACGTCTTTTTTCTTTTACTAAGTATATCAGAAAGGACTATCAAAAAACATTGATTAAGACCATTGTTTTTTATTTTTTCCTAAATGTAATTCAGCTTCACCTGATAATTAAAAAGGTTCTGACAGGTTAAAAGACAAAAGAGCCTGCAATCAAAAACGGAGGCCTGTAAGTATGTCGTTACAAGATGGCAGACTTGTAAGTAAACAAATATGATGACATGCGTCAATTGCTTGGAGCAGTTGGTAAGATTGTTGGCCTTGCAATCGGCAGAGCCTGAGTTCGATTCCCGGTGCAAGCCATCCTGACTGAGGTTTTTTCCTCTGTCACCAGACAAATGCTGGGATGATACCTTCAGTTAAGTCCAGGTCTGATTCCTCCCAAAACCTTTTCCTTTGCTTTTATTGTTGTCAAATATATCCAGTCTAAAATGGACGAACATGGGCCGTATCTGGAGATTGTTACATAAATATATTTTGTACTGTTCATGGTAGACTGAAAGTTTGCGAAGTTTTTAATTGGTAAATGTTATTCTTTTGTGTGTGCCAGTAAGAATAAATAAGTTTTCCAAGAGCTTTTATTGGGTTCTCAGACTACAGTACTGTAAAGGATTCTGTAATATTTAGTATCGTAACTGAATAAATATGCTTAATAAATTAGTAAGACAACGTTTTGCTTATTTCTAATATATGTTTTGACCATCATATAATCTCCTATTTATTTCATATGCTATGAACATGTTCGTAGGTTCTTTCATACATATTTCCAGTCTATGCATTGTATTCTTTGTCACATACACAAATCACTTTATAGACACTAGAATTCTTCAATTTACCTTAACCATCATTTTTAAAGCAGTATAAGGATTTAGTACAGTATGTTTTTGAACCAGGTTTAAAAGATATATTAAATTTTTGGTGTAAAAGCAACTTGCTAAGAGCGGTCTCCTTGTATAAATATAAAAGTCAAAAAATCTAATCCATCTACTTTATTGTTTAATAGTATTTGTTGATTGACCTAACATCTGTTCTTTATTTTGATGTATATATATATCTCTTTACTAAAAAAAAAACCACAGGATTGCTCACAAAATCCATTAACTAAGACATATTTTCTTGTGCGTATTCCAGTTTCTTTTGTACTATGGCGTAAAACACAACAAATAGACCAGGTATATAAACCTCGCCCTGACGTTTATTTTTAGAATAAAGGCATGTACTGATATTCGGTGAATACGTTTTCTCATGTTGGTTTTCAGCATATTGAAGCAATGAATCTATTGTCGTGACGTGTACTTAAGATCCGCAAAATTAATTGATCTGTTCTACAGTACTTGAATGCTATCAGAGCACATTATTCCATATGTTAAAAAAAAAAACACCCGTTTGTAATTTCTTCTTCACTTCTATATATCACTATGATGTCATCAATATATCGGAACTTAACCTCATGAATAGATTACATCATAACAAAAGTACTGAGTGAGCAATAAAATAACCATCTTTACTCTTTTCGACTTTTTAACTCTTTAGGTACACATTTTTATCTGTCAAGGAATATTTCTCTTCTATTTTTATAATTTGAATTTTATTTATGTCTTTTAGACATCTAAGGCTCAGACCTGGATAGAGGAGGGTAAAGGAGTCGAGAAGATGTCGACCAGGACCTATGTTGAAGGTGTCATCCCGGCATTTGCCTGGTGTGACTGAGGAAAAATCCTGGAAAGAACTCAGTCAGGATGGTCGACCGCTGGGATCGAACTCACAACCTCCCGAATGCTACGCCCACGCTCTACCACTGAGCTACAGCGGCTTGGTTCGATTTTTATAAAAGAATCCAGCCTTTCGTATTTTAAGGGAAATTATTAACAGTTAAGAAGACATGCGTTGCATTTATTTTTTTCCAAAAGCCTATTCCTATCAGATATTTCCTCTCCCCTCGCTTTGGGAACAACGCTTACTATAAGGCACGTATATAGAAGTTGGATTCGGGTGGGGTGGTGTCCAGCGTCTTCCGAGGGGAATGAGAGGTTTTTCTGGGCGTGAAATTTACACAAAATATTTAAATTTGCGTAAAATTATACTCATTTTAACAAAAAAATCTGAATTTCAGTGGGAGGGTCCGGACCCCTGATCCCCCTAAAATACGCCCCTAAAATACAAATTCAGTACTATCTTAACTTACGTTGGAAACATGAATATAACATTAAAAACTTGCATAATATTCAGTATATTGAAACTTAATAACCAAAATTAACTGACCTTCACAATGCTTTTTATCCGAGTGAAGTTCAAAACCTATTTTGCAGGCGCACTCGTAGCCTCCAAGTGTATTAATACAAATATGTTCACAGCCATGATTTATGAGAGCACATTCGTCAAATTCTTAAAGAGAAGGAAAAATAAAAATTAAATCAATTAATTTCGCAAATCAAATAAGATATATACACAAAAGCAAATGTATTAATTAATCAGAATATATACAATTAGGACATAACATTCGCAACGGTTTTCAAAGGCATACTTAAAAATTCTTTAATTCAGCATTTACCTAAATATCTTCTGTGCAAAATGTGCATGTGACGAAGTTCGTGTAAATAAACGAAATGTTTGCTTAAACTGAAAGAGAAATTGAAATTTAACAACATAGTAACAAATCAGTTCTTACGTGCTGTAACAACAATAGTTTTCGTAAGTTTTGTTATTATTATAACTATGACCTTATCATGAGTTGATCGAAACACCGAATTCAGATTTAATTTTCTTAGTAATCTTCTCTAAATAATAATAATAATAATAAATAAGCTGTAGATGCTAGAAAATACACAAAAAGTTATTCGACGAATCAACTTAAAATCAAAGTTTTGGTTTTCCGCGTACCGGACGAGAGTTCTATCACTAAGTTACCAACCAGAGAACAATTTTTTATAGCTATAGTGGCGCCCCTGAAAGTTTTAGCTTACCTTTCATGAACGTCGCTGAAAATCCAGCCTTCTGTACAGAACCATCTGATACGAATTTAACTAGCAGTTTATTTCCAGTGGACCTAATATCATTTGGAATTTTATAGCCGCAAAAGATACCTAGTAATTGACTGCTTGATTCATGGCCATCACGGATCTCCAAGTAGTCATACACACAATTGTCATGGTTTTCGATCTGTCGAAAGATGAATAACACAAAATGATTTAGTTTGCAAGTTTATTCTACATACGTTTTTGTTAAAATATTTCTATTATCACACAAATATATTAGTATATTGAACTAAGAAACGGTCTGCTAAACATCTTAAATCAATCAAAACCATTAAAGAAGTGATGTATATCATTTACCCATACTTTTCTAGTCAGAGTCAGGGGGTTAGATTTACGTCGCGTCTTTCTTTCTGTCAAGAAATTTTATAACTATGAGGAACAAAGCTGAAACTGACTGGGATGGGATGGAGGACTTCGGATAAATTAGCGAATAAAAATATCCTTTATGTTTTCCATAAGTTCAAACATACATAAAGTAACATATTCAGATTCACAAGAGCGCAATGATTACTTATTTTCAAACTTACTTTGTACTGTTCGCTCTGTTTTAATTTTAAACATGTAGTGTTGTAACTCTTAATATCTTGCTGTTGTCAATACACATAAACACGTCAATTTTACGCATTATGAACTTTTAAACGACAAGAAATTTGATTACCTCAAATGACTGGAACTTGAGTGCCACCTGGTAGTCTTGTGGTACAGTAATTTTCCAAACGCATTCCTTATTCGGCTGGTAATCTTCCGGGTAATTAGGTGATTCTAAATGGCCATTTTCCATCTCCAGTTCGCCTCCACAAACAGCTGGATTCAGAAAAAAAAAGCAAAATAAATGTTTTTAAGGTATTTACGATGATGTAAAGAGTAATTATCCTGATAAATAAAAAAGATTTTAGACAAATTATTTTACATTTGAACATATATTTTAAGTAATTTATTAATTACAGATTTCTTTTAAACCACGTTACATGAACTTTTTCTGAAGAGTTCACGTTGATAAGACCTTACTTCCGGTTTACTTTCATTATCAAATACATTATATCTTTATCTTTTATCTCAGGGACGCGGAATTTAGGTTCTTCTGGGATCTTTGGAAAGTGACGAGTTCCGTATAAATAAACACCTTTACGATACTTCTACTCCAAAGATAAAAACTAGGGTGCCCACTCTCTGGATTTTTCCTACTCATAGGGGCTACGACTAACCTTATGTAAAATATCAACCGAAGTTGACATAAACGCTAAAAAGGGTCTTAAGCCACAATATAGCGTTGAAGCTTGAAGAAAACCAAAAATGAGAGGATTAAAACAATTTAATACAGTTCGTCTACTTTTATGTTCTGTTGTACACAACCCTGCAACGATTATATACATTACATAGATTTACAACCATTTGCATTTATGCTTTTTTATCTAAAGATTATATTATTAAAAACATGCGGATCATGCTTCTCTTTTATAAACACTTATTCCATTATTATAAAAAACATTTCCATAATTAATTTAAGTTCATATGATTTAAATAACATAGTTAAACTATTTGCTTTATACGCTAGCCGATCGTAACGCCATCTGTTGTCCTCCTGGGTTTTAACTCTAAACATCACAAGTTGCTTCCTACGCTGACGCAAGAATGACGTCATTTTATAAACTACATTAAAGCAAGTGAGAATTACAGAAGATGAAACAGAAATTTTGGCAGAACTTCAAAACTGAGGATTACGGAGAGTATGTAGGAGCATTTTTAGGGCTTTTCGTTACGTTTTCTGCAGAATTATTTTCGCACCATACAAGTCTAGGGATATATAAAACTATTTTGATGAAAGAACAGGAAGTTGACAAGCGTAGTGTAAGGGATTGTTTGGCCAAATCCCTCGGGATAAAGGAGGATCACCAGGCAATAACTGAAAGAAATCAAATGAGAATCCATAGATGAACGTGTGGAGTTCCCTTACACGAGAGTGAATTAGCAAAGTAAATTCAAAATCAATCATAAATATATTTTCAAATGCTTTTAAACTAAAGAAAGGATACGGATGAGAACGTGCAAGACTATTGAACACATGAAAAGTGTCATTAGGTCAGTAATAAATCATACCTTCATAATTTGCAGTAAATCCCCGGTGACCATTCTGTTTGTTTGATGTAATGTATGTAATGATCATCCTGCTTCCTGTTGATATGATTGGCTCATATATTCTACCACCGCCACAAAATCGTCCTGAAATTAGAAATACAAAATCGTAAGTTCAATTTTTTTAAAAGAAATTTCTTAAGTTTTGTTTTCTTTTGTGAGCCTATTTTTAAAAAATAGGATTTTATATCCATAATGTGAGCATGAGTCTTCCTTTACACTTCCTCTGGTAGTTTTAATATAAGATTTTACCATTGTCTTTTAACTCAGCTTTCCCTAACTCGCTTGATGAAGCTTCTTTGGATCAAGTAAGATATTGAGACGTCAGCTGTTCGAATTTGAATTTTATTTATGACTTTTAGACATCTCAGTCTCAGATCGAGACAGAGTGGGGCAGAGGATGTTGGAAGGTAGTCGGCCAAGGCCTAGTTTGTAGGTATCATCCCGGCATTTGCCTGGTGTGATTGCGAAAAAAGCTGGAAAAACCTCAGTCAGGAAAGTCAGCCGGTGGGATCGTTCTCATGACCTTCCGATTACTAAACCAACGCTCTACCAACTGAGCTACGACTGGTCGTTATCTCAATATCAGGATTTTGGAAGTACAGTGCACGAAATTATGAAATTACATATTATCTTTAAGGATTTTTCTATGTTAAGTATACGTGGGAAAAAGACTGAAAGGTAAATGTTTTAAGAACATTGTGATCTTAATACATGACTCAAGAAAGAATGTGAATTCACAGATTGAAAGTTCATACAAAAACTTGGGGAGTTCCGACTTTGAGGTGAATCCTACTTGCTTCCTATTTCCTTCTTTCTTTTCCTCGGCTACTCGAACCCATATATGGATGAGTGGTAACGCTCACTGCCTTGTAATCAAGGAGCCCCAGGTTCTGTTCCCGGTGGAGACAAGTGGTTCAGAGCCCACACTAAATAATTGTAAGTCGTGGCCTTAGGACGTCATCTTCATCCGATGGAAGGCAATGGCAAACCACTACTGGTTCACCTTACCCAGGGACCTTCGCTCACAACATCCATCATCATAACCATCACTCGAATCCAAAACCTTGTGGATGCTAACCTGGTGCCTTACGTATTACAGTACTGGGACAAGCAAATGAGATAGAATCAAACAAAAACTTTTTTTTTAACCAATTCATGAGGAATGTATCTTACCAAGCAATGGCGATTTGTACCAATATCCATCCCTTATCTCAAGAAAATCACTTTTGCAGTTTTCTGACTTGTAAATATCCATTTCCGTTATGTTGAGCACAATCCTCTCCCCGTGAGTTGCTGTAATTCGCCATTCACATCGCTCTCCTTCATTTGGAGGATTTGAGTTCGGGTAACTAGGGGAAGAGAAGGTGGCTGAATTCTCTTGGTATGTTCTGCCGCACCCTGAAAGATAAAAAGATACAAAGATCTCAAGTTAATACTGCATGAAATGTTTATTACTTTGGTTATACAGTGATTTAATCAACGGATGAGGTAACTGTGATATAGCAGGGGGTTCTAAAATATAATTTTTTTTAATATATTCATATTTATAGTATTGTAAACAACCTCAATTAGCCGAAAATGTATTAAATAAGATCCTATATGCCATACACGTGGAGATGATTGATTCAGGTACGCACCTAATCAGAGTCGCAAATAGGGGGAGCAAAGGGAGTACGTGCTCCAGGCGTCAAACTCAGAGTACCCCCCTTGGAAAAATACAAGCTGTAGCCCTGCACCTAATAATCCCCTCATACAAAGTTACAATGATTATTAGCTATACTTAACGTATTAATTTCACACCTCGATAGATCTGCGTACTGATGGGATAGAAAGGAAAAACGTTAAAGCCCACTAAAATGTTATTTCGATATGGCACTGAAGACGACTTAAGAGAAAATGGAAAGTGTATCAAGCAGAAAACGCTGATCCATGTACTTAAAATATTGTACTGAATGTTTCATAAGGAAACAACGAACAATTGTTCACATTTGATCAGTAGTTGTGAAAATGTTTGTGGGATTTTTTTTTTCTTTCTTTCTTTTTTGCAATCATCAATCTATAATTGATGGCCTCATTTTATCTAGCTGTGCTGCGTCCAAGTTTAACGTCGGCTTATATTTATGTACATAGGCACTTTCGTAAACCAATCTGTCAACACTGACTGTCTTATATAACGTGGACACATCTTTAATATTATGCTTTGTGAGGTCTGATACGAAGTTTTGATGATTAGCATCGCGAAGGTTCTCTGTCAGGCGTAGATTGATTGATTAAATTTATTTAAAGTTTTCAGGCATCTAAGGTGCAGGCCGGGATATGACAGAGCCGAGAATATTTGAAGGCAGTCAGCCAGAGCCTAGCTAAGTGGTACCATTCCGGCATTTACCTGGTGTGACTGAGGAAACTCTGGAAAAACCAAGACTAGCATGGAGATTGAGTTTAGTCTGATCTATATATTGGTTATTGCACTTACACGTAACCGAATATATGCCGGTTTCTACATCGTTCGGAAAAAAAGTTTGTATGGGGTAAATGTTTATTCATTGCTTTAGGTGGAACCGAAATAGGTTTTAAGTTGTCTTTTAACGTTCTGTCATCGTGGGAAACGATGGTATGGTAACCCCCCCCCTTTTTGTCATGTAGTATTGCCTTTCGGAAGCCATTGTTTTCGCCTTTAAAAGGTCTTGAGGGTTATTGCACAAGTTACAAGTCCTTAAGGCTCAATCCAAGTGGGTTTTCCCGCCTTTTTCGTTGTACGTCAATTATTCGAATTTCAGTAGAGGAAAACAGAAATTAACTTTCACGAAGCAAAGGTCGTTTCGTCCTTCAATTATGAGTATAATCAGTTTTAATCTTATGTAAATAATATGGCTTTAAATTGAAGCACGTCATTTTGTAAACAGAATTAAAGCATTCTTGCAGAACAGAAGCAAGAAGCAGAAAGACACAAAACTTGCACAGATGTACGACAGTCCGCTAGACAGATCACGAAACTAGGCAAACAGAGCAAAGAATACAACAAATATGACTTTTCTCAGCATGTTCAAAAGAAAACATGTGCCGCAGAGTATATTCGCAACGCCAAACATCAAAATATCTTTCACTACATCTTAAAAATACACATTATAACATCAGGGATGTATCCATTTAACATGAGACACTGAATATTGACAAATTGTCTTACGAAAGTGTCTATAAACATAAATATAAACCGATAATAAATAATGGAGAGATGCATGCTAGGAATAACCAAGAGGGACAGGAAGACAAATGAATGGATTCGCGCACAAACAAGCGTAGAAGATATAATCAAGACTGAAAAAAAAAAAAAGATGAAGTGAAGATTGCTAGACGAACAGATGGAAGAGGAATGTACTACACTGGATTTCTAGAGAAAAGAAACGACTGAGACGACGTCCAAATGCAAGATGGGTAGGTGAAGTCAAGCGTCTTTCAGGAGCTACATGGATGAGGATAGCAGCAGACCGACATATGTGGAGAAGGGGAGGCCTTCGTCCAGCAGTGGATAAAAAACGGCTGAATATGATGATAATGAAACAGATATTAAACATGCACACAGGACTGGTACATAAAATATGAAAAGCAGTGATAAACAGACTGATTGTGTAACATTTTAGCGGGTTTTAACGTTTGCACAATTCTCCTTTTTAACCAATTTTTACCTTCAAGTACGCCTAATGGCGCAGTTCTATCAATTTATTAAATTAATAGCGTAAAGTTTTTTTATCACATTTATTAAATTTACCTGATATTTCTCAAGAATCGACTTTGGTTTGGTATGAGACGATTTATTTATGGAACATTAAAATGTCTTCCACAGCACTAGAAAAACATCAACTTTTTTTTTTTACATACCTAGGAAAATAAACTCTGTGAAATTTCTAAATAACTGTGATTAGAATAATTCTAAATAATTGCTAGAATGTTGCAAATGGAAAACTACAGTAAATCACAAAGGTACAGTAAATTACAACTCGAATTCATCTCTAGCAATTACTGCTGTCTGTCTGAAACAAAGGCTTTTTGGAAACAGAAAATTGCTACAAACAAAGACTTAATAAATCTTTTAAGCTATAATGGAAATAGGTTTTCCCCACCCTTTTCGTTGTGTGTCGATCATTCAACTTTCCGTGCAGTTAGACCTAAACAGAAAATAACTCACAGCAGATTTTAGTTCTCGTTTAGTTAGTAAATGAATAATCGACGTAGAATGAAAAAGGCGGGAAAACCTAGTTTCATTGAACCTTAAAAAGTTTAGAAGATAATTAAACACTCGAAATAAGATGGCGGCCATACTGATTACGCCATATTGATTGTTTGGGCGATTTCTCCTTTAAAATCAAAGCCCCTGAGTGATGTTTCGGAGCAAATCCAGTTTAGGAACGTCACATAGGCCTACCTAGCTTTACATAACATAACGAATACGAAATACTCAAACAAACGCACACGTACGCACAGAATTGAATGAAAATAAGGCGATCGAAAGAATAATACTTGTCCTCATGGGTAATAGAACTACTATTTTTTTACTGTGCCAGTGTTCACACGTCCACCACAAAAATGTCATTCTATCCTCAAAGAATTGAGCTTTGTGTCTCTTATGTTTACACTTATTATTATTTTCTGAATTCATACAGACTACCAATTACAAAATTACCTGTGTTTGAGGAAGCCATTGCAAAGCCATGTCCCAGAAAGACAATGAGCAATAACCATATCAGTACATTGCGTCTTCTCTCGGGTATCGGAATTAAATTGAAAATGATTATAAATAAGTATATCACGTTTGTAATTAGTATAAACGCTTGGCGAGGTCTCATTGATATCGGTATAAGCACAAAACCCCACAACAGAGCAAAGAAGAACATTTGGAAATCGGGAATGTTCTGAGCAGTGTTGCCAATTACTGAGAGCTAAAAAAAAAACTCACGTACACGACCAAGTGAACCGTAATTTTGCTTCTAGGGCTGTACATCATTGGAGTGGCATATGAGATACATCTCCAACAGAAATTGCTTTAGGGATATACCGCTTGTGCTCCAAACCTCTCATTTGTTACTTCAAATATCACTTTTGAGACAACTTTGGTTAAAGTTTAGGTCAGTCGTAGCAAGGAAGAAAAATATGGATATACATGAGTCATGCTATATCATCATAGGCAATTTATAAATCTTTATTTACATATTAGTTGGCAACATGGCGACTCCTTAGCACCAGTCCGTATCAGTTCTCTGTGTCCATTTTCTCTCCTGTCCTGTGAATAATGCTTTTGCGAAGCGTTGCCGCTTTTCTTGTGTGTTTCCGATGGTCGTGTACACTTGTTTTTGCATCCTGTGACGTAAGTGCTAATCTCTGTCGGAAGGAACCTTCACGGCCTATTCCGCATCGTTAGGACAAGTTCGACAACAACAAGATCAGAAGTATCCCCCTGGTTATCAACATACATACTTTTTATCATTTGTTATTATTAAAACGTTTCATCCCCGGTTCCAGTTCCACTGACTTTTCCGACAGCTCATTGAGGGCTATTTACAAGAAGATCTGTTTACATGAAAAGTGTAGAATGTAAGAAACCTGTTCTAAGGAACTTAGATAATTAAGATACAAGTTTATCCACTGGTGGAAGAGGCTGTCAGCGTGGATTTCAAAACGACAGAACCGAAATCGTACCGTGCAGCTCAGAAGGGTCATATCTGTACTACTCTATTGTATTTGTATACATACAGCAGTAATTATCAACCTGGTTCCTGGTATATACTTTCCATAAATAAGCCTGAAAGAATTCTCCTCAGAGGGAAAGTTCGGTTTGAAGGCAGTGATGAATGCTATTGAAGCTGCTACTATGCTAATTGAAGAACTGACAAGTGTTGCGCGACTTCAAAGACAGCGGTCTATGTCCTCTTCTGAAAACAGTCTACGTCATGGCACGAATTCCAAGAAACTAGTGTAAAGAAACGAATTCTAACCTTAGATGGCAGCACTGTGTCTCTAATGTACGAAATTGCATGCTGCTCCTCAGAGTTCGAAGTGGAGGGAACGCGGAGAACACCGTTACCTCATTGACTAGGTCAATCGACGTCACTAGGTCCAAGTGTTACCTTACCTTTTCTAACCCACTTACAAGGGACGCCCTTAACCTGAAACGCTCTGAACCGCACGAAAACAAGCTTAGAATATAAATCGTTCATCACAAAAGCAGTAGTCTGAGTCATTTCCATGCAAAACGTTGCATTCTACCACAAGAGGCATCTGAATAGAGAGGAACTTGGGTAACGCAAAGAAACAGAATAATTTTCCGGGATTTTCGTAACTAAGAGAGATAGAGGTATCCTGGTTGCACCACCGGAAACGGGATGTTCAAATGAGTAAGGGTAGGTGGAGATATCGCCCAGCTCCTATCCTGTCAATCAGAAGAAATTTTTCTTTATTAGCGTGCAGTCCATTGTTGGGTAGTGTAAAGATGGATGTGACTCGCGAGCATTTTCGTGCCCTGATTTTTTATGATAATAAGTACGGTTCAAGCCAACAACAATACCTGGAAAGGCTACAGGGAGCATTTCCCGACTCTGCTCCTTTCGGTTTCCGAGTTTCGAAGGGAAAGAACCACCCTTAAAGATAAGGAGCATACAGGGTGGTTCTTTCCGGCCCGGCAACGCCAGTGACTGAAGGAAATGTTTTGCGCGTGGAACTATTGTCAAGAAAGGTCCACGAGTGATTTACAGGGAGATAAGAGGACCGCACTTATAATCGTAAGAAATCAGGGCACGAAAATACTCGCGAGTCACATCCATCTTTACATTACAACAATGGACTGAACACTAGTAAAAAATTTTCTGATTGACAGGATACAAACTGGGTGATATCTCCATTTACTCTTACTCATTTAAACATCCTCTTTCCAATGGTGCAAACAGGAAATCTCTACCTCTCTTAGTTACGAAGAATCCGGAAAATTATTCTGTTTCTTTGCGTTACCAAAGTGCCTCTCTATTGAGATGTCTCTTGTGGTAGAATCAACGTTTTGCATGGAATAAGTAGAATATTTTTCACATGTGAAATTTGTATCTTTCGGTGCTTTCTGTTAGAAGTCTGGAAGGCTTCATGCATCAAAGTTGTGATCACTGCCTACTTCTTAACACAATGTGATGCGTTAGCATTTAAATTCAGGTCATATGAGTAGTCATTCTAAACCCGATGGCCTAATCTCTCGCAAGTGGCATTGTATTTTTTTTTTTAAAGTGACCCATCTTTTTCAGTTTTAACATTAACGGGGTCTTCTACTTCTCTCAGCGCTAGAAAATTTACTGTTGGAGCTTATGGACAGAAAATGGATACCAGATATCTTCATTTTCTAAGGAACTGGATATCTTTAATAAAAAAGAAAAGTTTTGGAGCATTCTTCAGAAGTTTATGAACGGGTTGAAATACTTAGAACGTACATTTGCTTACTAGTTTTTCAGAAATAAATCATTAAAAAATAAATGTTTTTTTTTCTAAATTACAATATGACTATCTTTGCAACCAATTACGCTAGAAAGAGCAACTTTTTTTTTTTGTTTAATTCCTTGTGAAGAAACGATTCTAATAATTTTAATTGCAAACATATCCGATACACCAATAAAAAAAATAGTATTTTTCTATAGCTATTCTAGTCCACCTCTAAAAGGTTTGATGATGGTAAGCCACGCCCCACTCTAGGCCTGGCAGTGGAAGGGGTGGGAAGTTGGAGAAGCGAATGTCTGAATATGTGTATACCGCTTGAATGAAACACGTTTTCGACCGGTTTCTGTGAATTCCTTTGAAAAATTGCTAATTCTGTAGAGTTTGTGTTCTTCCTCAATGGTTCCATGCTAAGAGGGTGGAGGTGGTGAGTGGAGGAGGATCCCCCCCCCCAGCTTTTGCTTCCCCATGGAAGTTATTATTCTAGCATAATGCAATATATTATTTCGACTTTCCTGACCGTGTATTGTATTCACTCATTCTATACCTCTTCTGTATTTCTTGCACTATTTATCACATAAAGTAGATTTATGTAGTACTGTAACAAAAGCATTACTTTCAGCTGTAAAATATAATTTTTAATCTTACAGCAAACATGCGTTTGCTGCATATATCATAGTTCAGTAGTAGCTATTTATCCCAGAGCAATTATTAACAAGTATAATATTTACATTGCACTGTGAATACTAACGATCAATCTTCCCAAACAGCTAATTCAATCATCATTCGGAAGAACGTTATAGTCTACTAAAGGGGGTCTCCAACCTTTTTTGGCAGCTGGCCAAATTGACTAATCAGGAAGAGAGCGAGGACCGCATTATAAAGGATCAACTCAATAGTAATATAGAAATTTTCATTTAGTAATTATATTGCAAATTGTATTAGTAACAACAAATATAATACAAAATCGTGTGTACCCCAAGTAGCAAATTCTTGTTGGACCATTGAAACTCTGATTGTACGTTTTAACGTTAGATTAACGTTTTTCAGTACTGATCGACCTACGTACTATTTGGTCGTTGGCCAAATAGCCTTATCGTTAGCGATAACGTTGGCCCTAAAAACGAAGTTCAACGTAGAGCAAACTATATGGTAATTCCAATGCACATGTGGCCCAATGTTAGCCCAACTTATTTTTCAGTTGTATGCACTCAAAATAGTACCAAGTTACATACTGAGGAAATTTACTATTTTAGTAAACCGAATTATGCATATTTTCCAGTAGTTTCACAAAAAAATGGACCTTGATTACATCATGCCTTTATTCAATGACATGTTATACTCTCTCGTCTTCATTTATAATCGAAAAATTTTCCACGTATCTGTGGACGGATTCGAACCTGCAACGTTGTGATTTTTTATCCGTTGCTTTAGCTACTACACCACGGAGCAACACTTTAATCTTAATAATACGTCAATTATGCACTTCATCAATTCACATAGGACGACCTAAGATCCAACGCTAGATAATTTTATTCTCTGTACTTGCGCGCTGAATGAGTTAAAATAGAAGAGTTAATTTTCTATTATCATTTCTACACAAACTAATACATAGTAAAATTCACCCAGAAAAATTATTACCCGAAATAAGGTTGCAGGTCCTGCAAAGAGTTACTCGACTTCGTAATGCAGTCTTTTCCCTCTCGCCCCAAAGGACCTAAATATTAATTACATTTTTCCAACGCCTGTTTAATTTCTCTCCTAATAATAACCATATGGCAAAGTTATGATAGATGATTTTCTTGGAATTCGAAGACATAATTTAGAATGTTTGTCTATCTCCCTAT
Source organism: Lepisma saccharinum (assembly GCA_022664845.1). Taxonomy (NCBI): domain Eukaryota; kingdom Metazoa; phylum Arthropoda; class Insecta; order Zygentoma; family Lepismatidae; genus Lepisma; species Lepisma saccharinum. The sequence goes on from JAGDQP010013503.1 coordinate 47,341, forward strand.
CAGCTAGCTATCAGAAGTAATTTAGATCAACCATTATTTTCTCTGCGTAATTGTCTTACAGGGAAGGAGTAGTTAAAACACTTCCTCGGAAGAGAAACAAACAAAAAATCCTTAGCTAGAGTAAAAGATTTAACTCACTTAAAAATAGTATTTTCCATCCACTGAAATCAAAGGTAGATTGTAACCTAACAATTCCTAGCCTAATAACGTAAAATATTAAGTAATGGTTTTATTATAAACAAAACGAAAGCGCCCCCGTATAAATTCGAATTATAACGTATTTAAAAAAAACTCAAAGTGATAGGAACAAATGGAGATTAC
>JAGDQP010013504.1:0-14158 GCA_022664845.1 Lepisma saccharinum
TTTTCAAAATGTCGGAATTTTTCCTTTATCTACTTATCATCCTCTACCTTCATACCAAATTTCATGTTTCTAGCTTACTCCAAACACCCTAAACAATATGATGAGTGAGTCAGTCAGTCAGTCAGTGAGTGAGTGAGTGAGTGAGTCAGTTAGCCTAAAATGTGCAATTTCAGGGGTCCACAACTAGAACATAGTTTGAGATACGAATATGAAATTTTGTACATCTGCACATATTTACCATATCTCCTTAACGGCAAAAGCTCATATTCCTATCTTTAACATCTTTTTTCTTACGGCGCCCCCAAATCGTCGATTTTGCCATAAACTCTTGTTCCTGTATAACATGCTTCTGGCAGTGCTGACGTTTTCTGACGTGAAGAACTTGGCTCATGCACTGCCGTGCATGTTGATTTTCTTGGTAAATGTAAGGAAAGGACGAGATATACGTTAATTGATTTTCTTTTAGTGAAAGGAATGTGAATGAGGCTTTATTTTTAGAATTTTAATGAAAGATGTATGAACCAACGTACTTCAGAAATTCGTCTCATTCATCTTGGAAGGGTAATAAGAAGTCTATCTCTAATGAAACATAGTGTGTTGGGCATGGTTCATAGTCGTTCTTTGTAGGTAAATTACATTACGTTTCCAGAGGTTAACTTGCCGTACTAGTAACCAAAATGTGACAGGTTCGAATCTCGTTCATACTAATTGAAGAGAGGAAACACAAGGTATTCACAGCCTAGCTGTTGTCGCTGCCTTAGTAGTCGGAAGGTCATCGGTTAAATCCCAGCGACCGACCATGCTGACTGAGGTTTGTCCAGGGTTTTTGCCTCAGTCACACCAGGCAAATGCTGGGATGGCACATTTATCATAGACCCTAGTGATATGTTCCCGCCTGTATCCTTTCCCCTCCCCTATCCTGGCCTGAGCCTTAGATGCCTGAAGGTCATAAATTAATTCAATTCAACAAAGAATAATTACAAAAAATCACGGATGATGAAGTAGTTTCCACTTCCGAAGGCGATGTGATCTTCTTAACAAAAAGACAATGTGAACTCGGAGTTACCTAGAGGTTAGCACGTTCGCTTTCTGTGTGTGTAGTCACGGATTCAATTTCCGCTACAGTCCGTTGAATGGATTTGTTCGAAGCCTACTTTAATAAAAACCGACTCAGTCCTTACAAGCTCGTTTAGGAAGTTAATAACTAATTAACAGATCCTTTGAAAATTATTGCTCTGCAACTCCCAAATATTCTCCCAAAATCTGAAACATACGTTCGCAGGTCCAGAGCATTAGACAAATATTTTATTCCCGCTATGAGCAGTAGGCAAGGAAGAAAGTGTTGCTTTGATTATGGCGCTATTTTTGTATTCTATATAAACAGTTATACATTCATACCAAATCAGTTCAGTCACAGGTAAGTACGAGGTTCGAATGGTGCAGCCGATCATGTTGACTGAATTTTTCCTAGTTTTCACTGTTTCACCAGACGAATGCCAGGATAGAACCTTAAGTAAGGCCATAGTCACTACCTTTGCACTCTTCTCCCGTACTATATCCCGCCCCAGTAGCATAGCGAGGTGGGACCCACGTGGGCTCAACATCGGCCAACGTCGGCCTCGTCGGATCTAGATTGACCCATATTTACCCAGCTATTTCCTAAATTGGTCTCACATGGGAACTGGGTGTGCTTCCTCATGTCAGATTTGTCGACTTTGTTCGATGTCGCTCCCACATGGGAAGTAGGTAGATTTGCCCACCAAAAAGCATGAAAATGTTTCCTTTTGCTATGGAATAAATTTGAAATATGTGTAATTTAAATTTCTATGGCTTGTGCGGCAATTACATGAAGATATTAATTGTTCGACACGACGTCGAATGATGTCGATCAATGTAGTTCGGAATATGCAGGTCGTTTGTTAGATGTTCGTTGTTTTGAGCGTTAACGCCATAAGCGGGAAAGCGAAGGTGGTAGTTGAATATTTTGTTTCTACTGCTTGCTGTGTACGATACGACTGACAATGGAAGTTTTTCGGTTCGAATAGGAATTTTTGATAATATTTCGTATATGTATTTGTACTCGGATGCTGATAATGCCTGCAAAGTAATTCGACAGTATAAGGCCTCGTTTGTCCGCTAGAGGGCGTTAAATTTTGGAGCAAGTTTGAGTCAGTCGTTGCAATGACTCCCATAGTTTCGATTTGATCAGGCATTTATTACTCAAAATATGTACATGAACATACCTGACAGTGCTGACAAAGATTGCAAAGCCACAATACCGTGTAACAAATAGATTGGCAGATATAGGCCAGTATATGTCTTCACAAATGCAAGTGAGGCTTTTCTAGAAAGTGAGTAAAACAGAAGGGAGAATCAAAATAGGCACACAGAGCAACCTTCAAATTCACGCACCATGGACACGGTCTCAAATGCCACTTTATTTTACACTCTTAAAGTTGCTCTTACAGTTATGGATAGGGACGTATGTCCTGGGGGTCCAAATCCCGCCCCCGTAATTCAGATTTTTTTGTGAGATTAGTACCATTTTTGCAGTGTACTTTTGAAGGTTGCCCTGATATGTCTTTTGTCCTATGAGCCTGCTGTGATTCTCCCTTCTGTTGTACTTACTTTGTGGAAAACCCTCACTTACTTTTGTGAAGACAAATACTGGCCTATATCTGTCAAACTATTTATTACACTGTAGAGTGGCTTTGCAATCTTTGTCAGAACTGTCAGGTATGTTCATGTATATATTTGAGTAATATATGCCTGTTCAAACCGAAATTACGGAAGTCATTGCAGCGGTTGTCTCCTACATGCTCCAAACTTTAACGCCCTCTAGCGGACAAACGAGGCATTACAAGGTCGAATTACTTTGCAAGCATTACCAGCATCGAGGTACCAATATATATATGAAGTATTATCAAAAAATCCTGTTCGTACCTAAATCTTTCCCTTATGAGAATGATATTATTAAAGGTACTGGGGTTAGTGGGGTACTGGAGTTAGTGCTCCGTTTTTATGTAATGCTTAATACTAGAATAGTATTCAGATAGATAAAATGAATTTTATGGGCGGTAACAGCACTATGACTTACGTCCGATACGGGGAAGCCCCTTATCTTGGTCATGTCAAAACTTGTATTCTATATAAACAGTTATACACTCATACCAAATCAGTTCAATCACAGTTAAGTACGAGGTTCGAATCGTGCAGCCGATCATCCTGACAGCTGTTTATGAATTAAAATAATAAAATCATAGAAAAGATCAAGAAGTAAAAGGTCTTCACAAACAGTCTAGTGGTGTAAATGGCCAGTAGAGCGAATAATATATACGAAAGGTGTATTGAGTCTTTCTTATCAAAAAGTAAAACGAGGAAGGCTGTAAATGGACCTTCACAAGATAAAACAAAAATACACTATAAAACTTAACAGCTAAGGGGCATAATCAGATAAAACAAACGGAAATCATAATACTCTGCAAAACAAGTAAAAATCTTACCTTTCGAGTTTAGGTTTATATCTCGGTTTCCCTTTCCTTCCCACGAGATTAAAATCCATATCCATCAGGTGGTCCTCAATCATGTCGGTAGTCAAAGATGAACTGGGTTCGATAGTATGTGCAGACTCTTCCTGGGCTAATTGAGCAGACAAAACGTTCGTCTGAGTCTTAATGCTTGTAGCGAGAGGCGAAGTTCGAATTAATTTGGAGACTTTATAGGGACTAAAAGTAGTCTTAACCCGTGGAGTCCTAGAGCTCTGCACAGGTGGTTTCTGTCCCTGACTCTGCGTCGGCATATTGCGAGGAGTCTCCGATCCTTTGGGCGACTTCGGAGGGTCATCTTGCACATGAGACTCTGTTTGTGTTGATACATTAACTGTCTGGGTACCAACCGAGACAGTTTTAACTGGTATCCTGGCTACAACATGTGAAAACGCACCAGAGGGAAGGGTGCGCTGAGAGTCTCTTAATCGACGTTTAGCATCACCAGCAGATATTTTCTCTAATACCATCAGCTCTCGAATTCGTTTTTCCTCTTTAAAGACCGGACAGTCACGCGACCAGGAAGTGTGATCACCCTTGCAGTTAACACACTGAGGTTAAAGTGATGTGCAAGGATCCGCTACTGGTACCGCATATTGCACATACAGCAGAGGTCGCCTTACACGACGTGCTGGTGTGTCCATAGTGCTGACATTTAAAACAGCGGAGCGGACTCGGTATATAAGGACGGACAGGTAAGCAATAGAAAGCTGCCTTCACGTCCCTCGAAAGCTGTATGGTGGCAAACGTCAAAATTAGCGGGCTCGTGGGTTGGAGTTCGCCACTCTTTCTTGTTTTAATGCGTCGAACATTGACGACACCTTGGCTGGCAAGTTCATTCTTAATCTCCTCTTTAGGGACACCTTGCAAATCCCAACAAGAAATTACGCCCTCAGTAAAGCTCAGTTCACGGTGTGGTTCAAGTTGAAGTTGAAACTGACCTAGTGACTTCAATTTCAGGAGATTAGTTGTTTGTTTATCGCTAGACGTCTCCACTAAGAGTGTGCCGTTGCGAAGCTTTTTAACATTTTTTAGTTCGCCGGCAACATGAGCTAGTTGTCTTTGTATGATGAAAGGGGATAATCCCTTCAAACCACCTGGATTATCTGTCTCATTCTTAACTTTAATCACGAGATATCGCGTGATATTCGGTACGATACTAGTCTGTTCCTCTACTGCATTTTTTTCTTCTTTGTCACTGGTACATTCAGTAGCTGCATGCGCCTTCTTGCTTACATCAGTGACTTTATCTTCATTCTGTCTCTTGTGTCTCTTTCTCCGAAGGCGACTTATTAGAATGTGGTGTAGCCATGATGAATGAAAGCCGTAAATGCCCACACTTCTCCGTCTTCGTTCTGAGGAACCAACGAGGCTCCCGGGTACTACCCTCATCACCCTTGTCAGCAAGCTGGAAATCGAGGCGGAGTCCAATGACTTGGCGTCGAAATCACTTGCACTCCCGACTGATGGATACTTGGGACACCTACTCCCCCCAGTGTTTGCGAGACCAAAGGTCCGAAGAGCTCCCCAATGGCGCACTTCCCAGTCTCAACAAGCTAGACCATCCAAGAATCTGCTGCTAAGAACTAGGCACTATCCAATGGTTCCGCCCCCTTTCCTCGGGTCCCAGGGGCCTACATCCTGTCACATCCTTGGTCATTGCGGGGAGGCGCAACTCACAGCACAAAAGGAGATGAAATGATGATCATCTTTGGATGAAAATGAGATGAATGTGAATGTAACTCCTCTCTGTTGGTCCTCCTTTCAAGCAGCGTAGGTGTTTAGCTGCGAGGGCTGATTGCAGCCAGCAAAGGCCAGCTGGACGATCGGGTCGCCAATTGCCTACGCCGTTGTTGGCTGATTGCAACCAGCAGCAGCCGGTCGGACGATGGGGTCGCCAATTCCCTACGCCGTATACGAGCAGCGATAGTCTGCTGCTCGGGCTATGTGATGGTTTCATCACGTTGCGGGCCGTAGACCTGCGATGAGGTCGCCAATCCCCTACGCAAGTGGGAAGTAAAAAGTCTCAATAGAGAAGCACTCTGACCCTGCTGCTGGACTTCCGATAGGCAGCAACGATGTTAGCAGCTGCCAGGGCTGATTGTAGCCAGTAAAACTAACTGGGCGATGGGGGCGCCACTTCCCGACGCAGGATAGAATAGTATTCTGTGGTAACTGAATTGTATAGGATACATCCAGTGGTAGCTTGTGGAGGCAATGTAGTCTGCTTGCATGAACGATTTTGGAATAGTTTACGAGACTCAGCCAAACGGTTACCTCAAACCTTTGTACGTCATGTACTGGGGAATCATTTTCCAGATATTGTATGCGACGTAGCTCCGCATCCGTCAGCCAGGGAGCTAGAACGACGATGTGGTTACAGAGTAGATCAGGGTGGATCGACATGGATCCCACATAGATATGCATTGGTCAGTGAGGAAGCAAGATTGACGATGTGGGCAAGAGGCAGATCTAGATGGGCCGACATGGATTAACGCTGATCTGTAAGGATTCACATGGGACCCACATAGATCGACATTGACACCGATTTGGATCGACATCGTTACCCACATGTGGGTCAAAGTGGGCAAAATGTTTGCCATTCTACCTCGATCAGCATCGACATCGATTCGATCCCACCAAAAAAACCTATATAAATCGGCACCGGCCCATCAAGTGTGCTACTGAGGCGGCCAAGTCAGACATGCCAAAAGGTCAAAAGTAAATAGATTTTAATGACCAATATCTTAATATTTTAATGACCAATAGCCGGTTATCTTCTTTGTTTTCATTCTGCCAATGCTAGCGTGCATAGGCGTGTGACAAGGCAGTGACGGTAACTTCTAATGAACTCAATTCTAGCATGCGTAGAAAAAACAGTATAAGTCAGAAATTGGTCAAAATGAGATAAGCTGGAATTTGAGATCTCTATGTGATGTCCCACCTCCGTTTAACTTAGTATAAGTCAATTCTCAATGTTAGTTGAATAATCGCTTCTTGGTACTTTTAGTATAAATGATAAATACTTATGCCTGGCAGAGAAGAAGAACCAACATATTAACTTGTAACTTAATAGTATTAGTCAACATATACTATAAATATTATATGAAATATTCTTCGTGGAAAATAGTATATGTCATTGAAGAATTTTATAAACAAAATTAACCCGTCTTAATTTTGTTATTAGGCCTAATCCCACATTTTAATAATACTACTTAGACCACGGTAGCTTAATCCAATATATATACTAAAAAAACGTGTTCTTAAGCCGATCTTTTTTTTTTTTTTTTTGCCATTTCGATAGTGCTGTTACGAGTAAAAATATTGTTCACTATTTAATCTTAGACAGTGTGGCACATATAAGTCGAGTATTGTACTTCTCCCTCTGTTGTATTTTTGCAGAATTCGACGGGGAAGTTGACTGAAGAATGATCAAGTATGCGCAGAGTCCAGTCATGAAAATAGACATCAAATTAATTTTAAGGACACAAGTGTGTCACCATCTGCAGATCTGAACATTGATCAAGGCATGGTCACACGGAAAAGTGAACTTTCAGCTGGAAGTAGTAATAGGGAACCCAGTTGCAGTGGTGCTCCAAATAATGTTCTTGACAATGTAACTAATATGGTAAGTATTAGGAGCGTGCGGAAGAAATCAAGGTTAGTGTGCAGTAGTGAAAGTTATGACTTCTGACTTCAGCAGTTATGACTGAAACGTAGACAAACAAGATGCACCTGATAACGATAGTGAAAGTGATGTTAGCAGTGCAACATTCCAACGGAGTTCGACGTATAAACGTACCAGGAAATCTAAACAAACACAAGGATATTCTATAAATTGAAGAAAACGCAGAGTGGATAGAAAAGTACAAAGAAACACTGGAAAAGGTAAATTAGTTAAGTTCAGATCATCAAAACCGTTAACAATGTGTCACCTGAAGTGTAAGGATATTCTGGAAGAAGAGGATAATGATGGACGATGTATAAAAGAAAAAGTGTTTGAAGAATACTGGTCATTAGGGGACAGAAACAAACGGGTTGCATACGTAGCATCTCTTGTTGAACCTAAAGAACCAGCCGTTCGCAGAACAAGAACCAATGATCCTGAGAAAACAAGAAACAGTACAAAGACACATATATTTCATTTCAAAATTAATGTGAACCGCATACGTGTGTGAAATTGTTTCATGCGAACGCTTGATGAAACTCAAATGTTTGTTACGCTCGCTATTGCCAGTGGAAGCCCTTCTTTGTCTGTAACTCCATCGGACGATAAAAGAGGCCGCAGTGCACCGCGAAACAAACACTCCGACAAAAAACTTGATTAAGTAAAGCGCCATATATCTTCTTTCCCAGCACATAAATCGCATTACACAGAAGGAATGGTGACATAAAAGTAGTCGTTTATTTTTGCGACCGCATTTGAATTTTCAGATTATCTACAAGTTGTACATAGATCAGCATCTGAACCCGATATCTCGTAGAATATACGAAAGAATATAAATTTTAAACCACTTAATACATACCACAAGTGCATTACATATGAGAAAGTCTACAGAAGTGAATGAAGTGAACAGAATTCAGGAAGGGTTGAATTACCATCATTTAGAAGCTCACGCTGCATACCGTTCAAAGAACAGGGACAAGGAATTAACAAAACAGAATTCGTCAATGTAGTGCTACACATTTGACCTTCAGCAATGTTTGCCAACACCTTATCTGAATACGTCTTTTGCATTTTACAAACGACAACTATGGACATTCAACTTGACAATGCACGGAATAAGTACAGGGAGTGTCAAATGTTACATGTGGAATGAAACTGAGGATACTCGTGGAGGAAACCAGATCGCCACATGCATGTACAAAGAAATTATTTCTCTCCCAAAGGATGTGAAACATGTTCTTTTTTAATTAGACACTTGTGATGGCCAAAACAAAAACTAACATGTAGGTGCTATGTTTTTCGTTGCTATACAAGAAAACAAGAACCTTGAATGCACTGATCACAAATTTTTGGTTAGTGGCCAGAGCCATATGGAATGCGATATCGACCATCCATTGATCGAGAAATAGAAGAAGAGATTACAATTTCAAATTGCCCATCCTGATGATTGGTATCAATTGGTGCGCTCGGTAGGTAAAAAGAACCAATTCCATGTTACAGAACTCACACACAGTGATTTCATGGATTTCGGTATTCTCTACAAAACTGCCTGTGTTCTCATAAAATAAGATGAAGACGGGAATCAATTTAATTGGTAAAACCCAAGATGGTTCCGTTATGACAAACAACTTGGAAAACTACAGTAGAAATACACACTACATGAAAACGAACCATTTAGGAACCTAAATCTCTGTCGGAGAGGAAGTTCACAAGTTGCTTTGATGCCTTCAAAATTCTACGCTACCACATTACCTATCACAAGGGAAAAGAAGGACATTTTGGATCTCCTTTTATTGATACCTCAAACATTTCACGGCTTCTACGTCAGATATCCCAGAAATGTTTCCAAACATCGAAGAACAAGAAGAAAATGAGTGAACAAGATTGCATTGTCAGTTGTATGGGTGTCATTTTAACACCATTTCATAAATTGACGAGGAACAAAAATTGAATGACTATGAGGAATACATTAAATGTTTATAAAATCAGCAGTTCACTGTTCAATAATGAACTTTGATTACTAAAGTTCTTTAATTTATCGTGCACTGCTTGTTTTATAAGTATTACATGTTTATTCTTCGTGTTCATTCATTTTTCGTTGCTCGTCAAATTTTGTAATTAAAAAGGTACATTGTGGAACTGAATATTTTTTTGCATCAGAATACTTTTATACATTTTAAGATGACACCGCAGTTCTAACTGTTTATTCCAAATCCATTTAATAAGATTCTTTTAGTTAGATTTCTTATTATTTTTATGATTGTATCAAGTAATATCAATAGTACAGATAGTATAAGTTCATATCAAATGGATGATTCAAATACAGTATAAGTCAGAAATTTTTTACAACGTAAGATATTAATGACAAACTGCTCCTCTGTAAGCATTATAGTTACAAAGGATAATGTTTTATTATAGCAGTGTCCAGCAGAATTGTAAAGTATATTCGTAAAATTAAAAAACAACTGAAAAACAGTATATAAGTCAAAAACAGTTTTTCAGTTTAGGACTATCAGAAGTGTGGAGGAAGAATGAAGAACAGTTGGAACTATCGTCGGGGCACACATTCTACTTTAAAGGAACAGAAAGTGGAAAACCGACAGGCGTTTGCTTTAAAATTAATAAAGACCTGAAGTCACGGATCACAGAAATTGAAGGAATTTCAGATAGAATCGCACGGGTAGTAATAAAGATAAACAACAGATACAATATGGAAATTATTCTAGTGTATTCTCCAACAACCTCACATCCGGAGGAGGAAATAGAAGACCTATACGAGGTGATACACAAGATTTTGGATAGTAGCAAATCGCATTACAAAATTGTAATGGGAGACTTCAATGCGAAAGTAGGAGCCAAGCAGAGCAGTGACACGAAAGTGGGAAACTTTGGATTTGTCAAAAGAAACAAGAGCGGAGAGAAGTTAGTGGAATTCTCAGAAGCCAACAGACTGTTCATTTCCAATACATTTTTCAAGAAGACGCCCCAGAGGAAGTGGACATGGAAAGGCACAAATGGGACCAAAAACGAAATAGACTACGTTCTATCAAATAACAGGGAAATTCTGCAAGACGTGTCTGTTCTGAACAGTTTCAAAGTCTCGAGCGATCATAGGATGGTGAGATGTAAGCTGAAACTAAATACTAGACTTGAGAGAAACAAGCTTATCAGAGGACTTTTAGATCTGGAAAATCTAGGGAAAAACAGAGAGACATTCGAGATAGAACTAAGCAACATATTTAGCGCCTTGGAAGAGTTAGAGGATGAAGAAGACATCAATAGCAGAAATAAAATATTGACGGAGATAATAAGAGAGACAGCCACGGAAATAGCAGGCACCAGAAAGAAAAGAGAGAACAAAATCTCAGAAGAAACTAACCTCTTGATGAAGAAAAGAAGGGAAATGAAAGAAGAGGAAAATTACATAAAGAGGATTGAATACATAGAACTAAATAAAACCGTAAGGAAGGAAATAAGAGTGGATGTACGAAATTGATCATGAAAATCTTGTTAGAAATACAATCGAGGAGAACAAGAGCCTGAAGAAATCCAAACAGCAGCTCATGATAGGGGAAAAGCAAATAATTGCAGTTAAGAGACCAGACGGGACCGTAACACGAAATAAGGAAGAAATTATAAAAATATTTGAAAATTTCTACAGAGAATTGTACTACTCTGAAGAAGAGCTAGGAAATCAGGACTCAGAAGAAAATGATGTAGATGTCCCAGATGAAATAAAAGAAGAAGTGGATAAAGTACTTCGAGGGATGAAGAACGGAAAGTCGCCAGGATAAGATGGACTCACAGCAGAGATGTTTAAATGGGGAGGTGAAAACATGAAAGAGGAAATTGCGAAATTATTCTCAATGTGCCTGATGAAGGGAGAAATACAAAGAAAGTTTAATAATTGTTGTTATAATTTTGTTGTACAAGAAAGGGGACAAGGAACGCGTCGAAAACTACAGACCAATTAGTTTACTGTCAGTTCTATACAAAATGTTCACCAAAGTTATTTTGAATCGTATTGAACGGGACTTGGATTTTAACCAGGGAAGGGAAAAAGCCGGATTTCGTCGTGGATTTAGCACAATGGACCACATACAAACATTTAATGAAGTTATGGAAAGGACTAATGAATATGAACTTCCACTATGTTTGGGATTCATAGATTTCGAAAAAGCTTTCGATTTGGTCTCCTTGTCAGCAGTACTTAAATCACTTGAACATCAAGGCATCGAAAGTGCATACATCAAGTTACTGCGAAATATTTACTCCACTGCCACATCTGTCATTAGACTACATCGAGAAAGTGAAATTTTAAAGTTGGAAAGCGGGTAAGGCAAGGAGATTCAATATCCCTAAAACTGTTTTGTGCGGTCCTGGAAAGTTTAAACTGAGATGAAGTTGCAATTAAAATTAATGGCGAATATCTTCATCATCTACGGTACGCTGATGATATAGTCCTGTTTGCTTCTAATGCGGAAGAACTACAAACCAGAATGGAAGAACTGAACAATGAGAGATCGAAAATACGTCTTAAAATGAATTTAAGTATAACAACGGTCATATACAATCAACATGCTGCAAAAAGGGAAATAAAGATTAGCAGAGAGCCAATAGGTATAGTTGATGAGTATGTTTAACTAGGCCAGCTCAAAACATCGAATGCCAATTTGACTGATGAAATAAATAGAAGATGTTACATGGCGTGGAGTTCGTTTGGAAGACTACACTTTATTTTCAAAAGCAAACTACCAATGTGTATGAAGCGTTAAGTTTATAATCAATGTGTCTTACCTGTTATGATGTACGGCTATGAAATTTGGACATTGAATGCGCAAACGACTCAAAGGTTGAGAGTCACACAAAGAGCAACGGGAAGATGCATGCTAGGAATAACCAGTAGGGACAGGAAGACAAATGAATGGATTCGCGCACAAACAAAGGTAGAGGATGTAATCAAGACTGCGAAGAAGCTGAAGTGGAAATGGGCCGGTCACATAGCTAGACGAACAGATGGAAGATGGACGACAAATGTACTACAGTGGATTCCTAGAGAAAAGAAACGACCGAGACGACGTCCAAATGCAAGATGGGTAGATGAAATCAAGCGTTTCTCAGGAGCTACATGGATGAGGATATCAGCAGACCGAGATATGTGGAAAGAAAAGGGGGGGCCTTCATCCAGCAGTGGATAGAAAACGGCTGAATATGATAATGATGATGACTGATCTTCATTAACGTGAACATTAGAACCAGACCAGGATAGGGTATGGGGATATTATTGGAAGGTAGTCGCTCGAGTCCTAGCTTGTAGGCAGGGCTAGCATCCCAACATTTGCCTGGTGTGACTGAGAAGAAAACCTAGAAAACAGTCAAAATGGGCGGCCGCTGGGATCGTTCCCATAACCTTCCGATTGTTAAACTGACGCTCTAGTAAGTTACCTACGGTCGCTCGATATAACTTACACTACGGTCGTTCGTTATTGATAATGAATACTTAATATTAAAACAAATGGACGAATTTCACGTTTTTGTTGCATTTCTACTCGCTTCAGTACATACAAAAAGGCAAAATAATAGCACTCCAACACTGCGTGTTCTCGTGGCTGCCAGCTAAGCCCTGATCAGGGATCCTGTCAGATCTCCCAATGGGGGATGTCACCCGTCGAAATCGTCAAGCGCACATCCCACCTTTCATATTTTTACTTTTAAAAATCTATTGAATCCTCGCAAAATTCTACTCATCCCTAACATTGTTTTGGCTTTACTTCCCCTCAAAATTAAAAGTCATAACAGAACCCATGGCGCTGATATACTCAACACGTTCTCTTCTCGAATAGAAATGAGTTACTTATCACTCATCTACAGAATAATGCTCAATGCACTCTTCCGGAGATTAAACCGCAACCAGAGAATGTCTTCTGTTTTTCTACGAACTGTTTACATTTAACAAAGAAATCAAAAGGCAAGATTATGCATACCAGTACTTTATACCCATTTTTCTGTTCGTTGTCACTTTGTGTGGTGCATCTATTCTCTCTACTATAGTTTTAAATCTCCGAAGCACTCGGTCGCGAAAGGGGAACATTCATAGTTCGTGAAAACAGATCTATCTATGCTCTGTCACAATTATTTTCTCAACACTTTCTCTAAGACAGTTATCATAATGTTCATATTCTCTTTCAGATTATTATTATTATTATCCGTTCGAATTTGGGCAATTAAGCAGGAGAATATAGACACCTACATAATAAAGCGCTTTAGGCCATGTAATTATAATAATCCACTCGAAGCTTCTTCAGTTAGTACAACTGTATCCACACTTCGACCTTGACTTCGACTGCCACTAAGTCCGTGTATGTTGATATGTTAGCTCGCATTTTGACCACAAAAGCCACCTGCATTGGGGACCTAATAGAGCTATAGCGGTCCACATCCACGTTTAAAAACATAGGAATAAATTTTATTTTAAAATGACTGAACAATTAGTCCATTCATTTCTGTTTTGTAAGAAAGGGGGCGTATTTGTGACAAAATAAACATGTTACATTCTTTTAGAAACATGCCATTTGAAATATACTTTCATCCTAGAATCTAGAGGTTTGGAATACAGTTTAAATTCCTTTTAACATTATTTCACGATATCAGCGACGTGACCTAACTCTTCTTAAGCAATCCTTGCTCCACGTTTTATGCTCCTGCGTGCCGGTAGCATTTCGGAAACCATGGAATATTCATTTTGATATTAACAACTCGAATCATAAATTCCTTGATCCTCTTAAAATAGTAACACTCACTGATGCTATAGGAACTCTATAACTTTTGACACTTCAATTAATAGCAAAGGTAAAGAAAAGATATTGAAAGTTTTAAAACTAGCTCAATTCGACGAAGTCTGCTTTGAAGATTTAAGGTGTCCGCGTTCTTAAATAGAATACTTCAG
>JAGDQP010013504.1:14168-30162 GCA_022664845.1 Lepisma saccharinum
TAGTATTACCTTGATTAATGGTTCTACCTTACCAGTTATCGGCAGTATTCAACTATTTGTACAATGCCTGGGTCAACTTTTTAGTCTAAACTTCAAAGTTATTCACACTGCTTTACCTTTTCAATTAATTGGAAAAAATGGTTTAGATACACTTTGTCCAGTTTGGGTGCATCAAATTAAGTGTTCAATCCAAGGTAATTATTCTGCATACGATTATAATGGCACTAAGGATAATCTCTCGAATGTAATGTTTAATGAGAACTTACCCTTGAAAGATCAAACATGGTTCATCGTTACTGCAGGATTGGAAACAAAATATTGAGGATCAAATAAAGTTTTTGCAAAAAGGGCTACTTGACATTAAGTCACAATTACAATAGTATAGGCAAATTTTTAAGAATCCTATTTTAGATAAAGAATTGGAATTAGGCTGCACACATAATTCATCTACTGACATTCAGTCGCTAGAGGTTAAGCAAGAGTCTGGTTTAACATGTGTGGAATCTAATTATAGTGTGAGTTCCGGAAATAATGCAATTCTTGCATCTAATGAGAATATTGTGATCAAGCACGATAAGCTTACATACGACCTGGTAGTTGATAAGTATAAGCTCGAAGGTAATGAGCTTTTCCGAAAATGTGAGTTTACAAGCGCTTTAAAAGCTTATATTAAAGCCTTACACTTAGATCCTGAAAATCTATTGTTACTCAATAATGTCTCGGCAGTTTACTTTCAATTAAAAAACTATCATGAGTCAATTATATGGGGACAGCAATTATTAGATTTTTCTCTTAATCGTCAGGTTGATAATAAACTATTAGAGAAAGTTTCAAAAAGGATACTTCAGGCAGAGAATGCTCTTTCTGATATGCAACAATCTCTCTTGCCTTTGCCTGACAGTTCTCATCATCAGAATTTGTTTCAATCCCATTCTCCTTCGCATACTAAAGTGAATCCAGTCATGTTATCTGTAAATAATCAAATTGAAGAACCTCCTCTAGAAACTGTGTCTATTGTTTCAAGCAGTCAAAGTAGTAATGATTTGTTTCAGGATATGAATTGTATGAGTCTTCATATGGAATGTGTTAATACAGATAAAACATTCACTTCAAGTGAAGTTACAGCTGACACTTTACACAATGAAGCAGCATCAAAGGTAGTACCTTCTAATGCTATTGAGATTGTTCTACCTGAGATTCAGTTGAGGTCAGAATTTGTAAATACGCAACAGCTGATTCAAGAGGAGTTAGTCAATCATGCTTTATCAAAGGACATTAAGGTAGAGCCCATTGTTATTATTTCCGATAGTAAATCAACCAGTGTAGAAGTTGACTTAGTTCAAGAGCAATCTAATGTTTTGTCGCTACCTGTCCATGATACAATTTCTAAAAGTCAATATACTCCTAAAAAGAAACGTAAAAAACATCAAAAAGCCCTTTTGAAGGAAAAGAATCAGCCAAGAATCAAACAATTTTTAGCAAAACAAGGATGGACAAAGGTTTCAGAAAACCCGGGCTTTTATGCAATTCAGCATTTAATTATTGAATTACTAGATGATGGTAACGATGATTTGGCTATGGCGTATGTTCAGCCGTACCTAACAATCAAAGAGACATGTAGGAGGGAGATTGCTTTGAAGATTTAAGGTGTCCGCGTTCTTAAATAGAATACTTCAGTTTAGAAGAAGATATATTCTTTTTGAGACTGTGTAATTGTTTTTGTGGTTACACTGCGTATAGAAGTTTCACTGTATATGTAAGGGTTTTCGGGGTAGTGATACTAAATATATTTAGAAGTATATACGCTTACTTATTAGCGCATGTGATTCTAGATGATGGTTGTCAATATGCGTTTACGGTGAATCTATAGTATGTGCATGCACCTGATCCTTCTTTCTGGCTAGGCTTGTCTCTGGAATATGCATGCTTCAAGATTGTCTATGGCTAACTAATAAAGTAAAGTTATTTAGTTACCTTCAGAATAATGTCTCTGGTTTGAATTAGTAGAATTGGGACTAATACACTTCAACGTCTACAGATTTCTTAATATTGTTGCAAAGTCGAACCAATATTCCATGCTCATCGAATGAACGATTCACTTGCTCTTCTTGTAGCAGCTCAAACAGCCACAAGGGAAAAATCAGATCAAACATAAGTGATTTTAATCTCATACTGTTATTGTAAAACTGAAGTCGATTCTCTTATTCAAAATCTAATATCACAAGCTGTGATCTATCTACATCTATATGTCTCTCAGAAAAGTGCTTAAATGCAACATACAAACATAAAAGAAATATTCTAAAATATTATCAAGTTCACACAAAATAATATAACAGTATTACTATACTATATTTTTGCAACAAAGTATAATATTTACTCTTACCTGTTCTTCTGGTTCGAAATATATTTCAAGAGCAGCAGCCTGTTCAGGGACGAAAACGTCTTCTTTGTAGTGTAAATAAAAATCTCTAAAATATTCTACTTCCGTCTTAGTTTTTTCAATCATCATTTTTATCTGCTCCTTTTTCTCATCTAATGATTGTTCTTTATCTTCCATTTCTACTTTCAACTCATCTTCTCTTCCACTTTCCTTTCCTGGAGATTGAAGAGAAGTCTCTTCTAGTTCTTCGGTATTTACTTTAGTTTCTTTCCTTTTGCCCTTGGTAACTTCCTTCTTTCCTCCTTTGCCTGTTTTTTCTTTAATCGCAACTTTCTTTTCTTCTTTTTGCAATTCACTATCCTCTGGTATTTCTACTTCTTCAGTGGCTGCCCCTTCTTCTTCTTCTTCACCTTCTCCAACATCCAATAACTCAGAACTTATAAATTGCTCCTCCATTTCAGAATCTTTAACATTTAGTTTTCTGTTGTCAAAGGGGGATTGAGGAATTAATAAACTCCTAAACCTGATTGGCGTTTTCTTTCTCTTCTTTGGAATTTCAACAATCTCAGCTTTCCAAGAACAGTTAACCCATCCCCTAGTCCAGAAAGGAAAATTACAACTTTGTAGATATAATACATATAAATATGTATGTACAAAATTATCTTTAGTGTGTGCCAGAAATGTTGAAATGTGATACACAATTTTTCAGTTCTGTATCTGAGAGCTAGAAACGTGAAAGTCCAATTTTTGCCCAAAATGTGATAAATGTATTTTTTGTACAGTGAGCGAATGTAATTCCTGAAATGCAAAATCGGTATCGTAGTCCACCCAACTTACACGGAGGTTTTCACTTATCCATGTCTGGAAATAAACGAGATATCTGTCCTGCCTCCTCTCTCTCCCTTCCCCTTCCGTTGACCTAGCAGCACACTAGAAGGTCTCGCTTGCCGATTACATTCTCTCCTGATTTTATTGTCGAAGGTCTGTGTCTGTGACGTCATCTCCATGTCAAGGATTTCTGCCCCAAGCAGCCAGAACAACATTCGTGTGAAGTTTTCATTAATGCTGCTTCGTAATCTTAAACGAATAAATGTGTTATGTTTAGGTTTGCTGAATTCCTTTTGTGATAAAAAGTGTTGTGTAGTTGCCCACTTTGGGTATTTCCTACAGCGATCAATAAAACTGAAAGAAATAGTTTTAGGGCAACTTTCTGTGAATTTGCTGATCTCAGCAATGATAGAAAGGAAAGGAAGAAAAAGAAACAACTTTCCTTGCTTTATGTAACCTGACATTAATCTAAGAATATATAAGTAAAAACTTTATTTTATTTTTTGTAACAGAATCTACAAATAAATCCATTAATTTATTTTTTCTTTCGTATAGATTTAGCCAAAGTTGACTAAAGATTTAAAAATGCGTTCAAATTCACAAACCCCAAAATCTGTATGATGTTGTCCCGAATTAATGGTGCAAACTTCGGTAGGTGATTACATCAAAACAAAAACGGTTGAAAAAATCAAAGTTGTGCATTGTTTCGGAGCTACAGGTGCTCCAAGTTCAGGCGGCATCGTACGCAATAACACAACACATACTGGCGCAAGCGGTGTCGGTTTAATAAATTACACTCGAAGTAGTACCCGATACATCTACTTAAACACTGTTTATGATTGTTAGAGTGCCACATAGACAGGTTTCGCAAAATAAGATTGTTGTTGTCAAAGAAGGTTCGAGGAGTAGTTATTTATATCAAAACAGGAAAAAAGTTCGTTTAAAGAAATTTTGAGGTATGTCTAGTTTCGGAACTACAGGAGATCGAAGTTTGGGCGGTATCGTCTCAAATGGTCAGTAATTGAATTTGAATTGAATTTTATTTATGGCCTTTAGGCATATCTGAGGGTCAGTCCGGGATAGGGGAGGGGAAAGGATTCGAGAAGGTGTCGGCCAGGGCCTATGTTGAAGGTGCCATCTCGGAATCTGCCTTTTGTAACTGAGGAAAATCCCTGGAAAAAACTGAGTCAGGATGGTCGGCCGCTGTGATCGAACCCAGGGCCTAATGAATGCTACGCCAAAGCTCTACCAGTAAGCTACGGTGGCTCGGTGTCCAGTAATTGTTCTGGGCTTAATGTAGAAGAAGAGAATAAGGACAAGGCTGAAAGACCAAAACAATCGACATTATTAGCGAGAACATTGTTACGAGCGGCTGAAACAAAATACTAAGCTTTTAAGGACGTGATTTTCAGTTGCTGGTAAAGTGGATCCCTAACCACTCGGTTCAATAGACCCTCAAGTAATCGAACCCATGGCCACGCGCACCAAAATGTAAATAATGTATTGTGTGTAACGCTGCACACAAACTATCCAACAAATGACATTTATAGTATAATTCCCAACTTTTATTTATACTATTCTGCATCCTGAAAGCGGAAGAGAAAAATAGACATTATCCTAATCACCAAAGAATAATTCACGAGGTTTGTGTTATGTAAAATATCTGTGTGGGGGTTGTAAATGAAGGAGTATGTTGATATATCATTCCATGCCTTCAGTTCCATTCGGGGATTCTGCCTGACCCCTCAGAGGCACCCCCTCCAAGTTGTCGACTATACATTTTAAGTTTTTACTGTTAAAAATCGAAATAAACCCTGCAAAACTCTACTTACACCCCCGTAACTTTGGATTAACACCCTTCAAGCTGAAAATCCTGGCAGAATCCCAGTTTACATCTTGCTATTCCTACATAATTCGACGAGATAGAGCATTCGGTAGTGTGCTCGGCTAGCAATAGGGTGGACTGGTTCTCCTCTATCATGCCATGGAAATACTGTGATGGTGCCTCGAATAAAAAATCCTTTCTAGACTTGTTATTATTTTTATTATATCCACTGTTAAATGACCAAAATTGGGATGCATCTGAAAATTGCTAAATAAATCAGTAATATTCACTGCTACTTATTTTCCATAAGCACTCTGTACATATCAAACATGTTTATTTGTACGCAATTAGCAGTTGAATCAACTGAAATTGGTTCCTTGCTCCTTTTTTCTTTTCTCCACAATACCTGAGAATGTTGTTCCCTGAGGCTATGACGGAAGACATTTTAAACGATGTCTTCATTAAATAATATTGTAATTTCCAAGAAATGGCCCGATATCAATTCTCGGAATTTCATTCTTCTAATAAGGTTTACCGAGCCACCATAGCTCAGTGGTAGAACGTTGGCGTAGCATTCGGGAGGTCGTAAGTTATTGAGAGTTTTCCAGGGATATTCCTCAGTTACACCAGGCAGATGCCGGGATGGCATCTTCAACAGAGACCCTAACCGACACCTTCCCAAACCCTCTCGCTTCCTCTTTCCCGGCCTAAGCCTTAGATGCCTAATGGCCATAAATAAAATTCAATTCAATTCTAATAAGGTTTAAGTGAAAAAACTTCCCCATCCATAATTACTTTTAAAAATTGCATTCTTTGTGCCTGCAACAAAAGATCCAAATCAGTTACAACAGGTTGATGAATCCCGAGAATATATACTGAAGTGCCAAAACTCATGAGATAGCGGGAGGGAACTAATTGACAACGCGGTAACATCGCGGCAAACTGATGGAACGGCGCGAAGACATTGCAGCGCGGTCAGTTGGACTTCTGTGAATGAAGTAAAACGTCGTGTACCGTGGTGATGGAAACCCGAGATAAATTAATGGTATTTGAGTGCGGGATAATAATTGGTGCTAGACGAATGGAACATGCGATTTCGGAAATCGTCCGAGCATCATTCATTACTCGCTGCATAGTGTCAAGGGTGTATCATGAGCACCGCATTGGAGCCATTACGACCCATCAGGGAAAACGCACTGGCCGCGACTTACAGCGTCTAGGCAGACTCGTTTCGGGCAAACAGACAAGCAACAGTGCGTGATATGACTACAGAAATCAATGTAGGGGGTCTCAGGAACGTGTATCAGAGGTCAGTACAGCTCTATTTGGTCTGCATGGACTATCTTAGCCGAAGACCGACACGTGTGCCGCTACTAATCGCTGCCCATTGGCAGCGACGACTCACATAGACTCGGGAACACGTGGATTGTCCCTTAGAGAACTGGCAACGTGTAGAGTGGACAGATGAGTCAGTTTCCAATTGGTACGCGTGGATGATAGGGTCCGAGACATGTGTCATGTTGAGGAACATTCTGACCACTTCCAACGCATGATTTGGCCCCTAGATCGCAGAACATGTACTCTATCGAGCACCTGTGGGATATAAGTGAGCGGGCTATTCGTGCCCATGATCCTCCACCTCCAACAACCACCGAATTGTGGACGGCAATCGAGACTGCATGGTTGCACATCCATCCAGCGGATTAGCAGCGACTTGTCGCGTCCCTGCTACGTCGAGTTGCTGCACTTCGTCGAGAGAGAGAGAGAGAGAAAGAAAGAGACGGGCTTTGCTACTAGAAGCAAGATATTCTACTCAGCTCTGTCGTGATCACGTAAAATATGTAGGGAACAGAAGCAAAGATGTTTGCCACTCGGTACTGATGAAACCTTATGGAAATGCAAATAAATTAATTTAATTATATTGCTGACTTCTTTCTTTACTCAGTTCCTCATATGTCGTCTCAAAAAGAGGTCGGAAATAAAAACATCTGTCAACCCTGTTCCAAATCGAGTACAAAATCGCATAGTGGCTGTTATTCTGAAGAATACATGAAAAGCGACTTTGGCCCTCAAGTGGCCTTCGGAATCCCGGACATTGTGATTCTCTCTACGACCAATTCGCATCGTTGCGACAAAGTCGCTTCCTGTGTGGTGCTCCATAAGAAAGCATGGATTAAGATTTTGTGCGTGACTTATTCGCGTGACCAGGTCGACTAGTGTACGGCAGAGCTAAGGTAATACCAGCTTGCTATTCCTTCTCCTACGAACAGAAAAGAGTGAATTGCATTGCCGAATATAGAATTATGACAACAATAATAATAAGCAAAATAATGATTTTATTATAGATAACATCAAAGCGCATTAGTATAAAATCAAATGTTCTTTTAAGAACTATGCAAAAAGAGTCAAAGTCATCGACCTCACCACTCTTTCAGAACAAGAGAACTTGTAATTACTGAGATCTTGGGGGAGGGGGACAAATGGAGAATTCTAAGCGATTGAGAAAGACCTTCCAGTTTTGGAGTCATAGCTTTC
The DNA here is from genome assembly GCA_022664845.1 of Lepisma saccharinum. Classification (NCBI taxonomy): domain Eukaryota; kingdom Metazoa; phylum Arthropoda; class Insecta; order Zygentoma; family Lepismatidae; genus Lepisma; species Lepisma saccharinum. The sequence goes on from JAGDQP010013504.1 coordinate 21,737, forward strand.
CTCACCGTTTCAGACCGTGAAAAATCCTATGGTGTGTGGCCAATCTTTTTTGTGACTTGTAGTTACTAATATATCTAGGGGGAGGGACAAACAGTCCATATGAAAATAAGTTACCGAGCTTCCGTAGCTCACTGGTAGAGCGTTAGCGTAGCATTCGGGAGGTCCAGGGTTCGATCCCAGCGGCCGACCATCCTGACTGAGGTTTTTCCTAGGTTTTTCCTCAGTCGCACCAGGTGAATGGCTGGATGGCACCTTCAACATATGTCCTGGCCGACAACTTCCCGAATCCTTCCCCTTTCCCGGTCTGAGCCTCAGATGCCTAAAGGTCAAAAATAAAATTCAATGAAAATAAGTTGAATTCGAACTTATTTTAAGGTCTTTAGGCATCTGAGGTTCAATCCGAAATGAAAATAGGTAGTGGCAATGGAGATAACTAAGTAAATTAAAAAATTGTCAATTTTACATTCAGTCATATTTTTATTCAAATTAAACTCAAAAATGTTATATTCAAAATGAAAGTGCGAAGAAAGTTATTAATATGAGGAGGTTCGAACCAACAACCTCAAATTCTACTCTGAAACTCTGGTTTCCACGCATTATTCCATTACGCCACAGACAACACTGAAGACTCGTTGCACAATTACTATATCTTTCGCCAGTATTAAATGATAGTTTACGTTTACAAAACAAATAATTAGAAATTTAAACCCACCCTTAAGACCTACATTTGCACGGTATTTAACACCGCAGTAGACTGTAACCCTGACTTCACCCACCATTTCTTCTTGTGGATTGGTGAAGTGGAGAAAAGAATAAAGATTGCAGTTTCCTTTCATTTTTGTATCAAGACGACAACTCTGACTGTTCACCCTGGGATCCAGTGGTTGGATTGACCATATTCTGGTATTGACACGGATCATCAGACGAAGCTTCAACACGCATATTGTCTCTTGTTATAATATTTATTGAATGCAGGGCATGCAGTTGCTTGTGTTACTGCCGACTGAAGTGAACGGTGAAAAACTAATCCTCTATACAGTGAAAGTGGAGCCGCTAAGCAACACCAACTGTAAATATTGCATTGTTTGTAATACCTTTCACTCCACGTGCACACAGACTTCAACGTTTGGCTTTATTCCAATTATGATTTAGCGAAAGTCAATAATTAAAGAACTGCAAGTAATCGGCCTGAGCCCGGCCCGACCAGAACAGAAAGCAGTGTCGGCCCGGTCCAAATAAATAGCGGAGCTGGCCCGCCCAAGCCCGACCCCGCGGACCGGGCCAGGCAGCTGCGGGCCTTGGGTCTAGCACGGCCCATGCAGGTCTCTAATAACACAAGTATCATACACGTTGATTAAATGTTGATAAAACCGTTTAATTTAAATCAACGTTTCTTGGTTGTAGACAACCATTGAAAAGGCGGACATTAAACAGTTTTTTTGAACGTTTAATCAACGTGTGTGCTACTAGCAAAGAAGCAAATTCCGAGGAAGTACCTTCACATATAGCCACAGGTAGTCTCCCTCCCCTTTCTACATTATTATTTTCATTTCTATGGCGACCTGAACAGGATGTGTAAATTACGTTAAAAATTAATTCAGTTTCTTACGAAACACGTAATACGGCTCAACTGTCGATTGTTTCTAACTGCGATTTACTATGCGCTACCGTTTTGTTGTTATAAACTTCGATAAAAAGAAGTACAAAGCGTAGGGGTAATGCTGTTTGAAAACAGAGAAACGAAGATGACTGCGGCTGATGGAAGCTATGTCGTCACTAGACCAGAAAAACACAGATTACATCACAATACTGACGAGGAAACCAACTCAGCCCCATAGGCTAGGTTTTGGATAGGCATGTAATGACCCCGCTCTCTTGGATAGTAATTTCATGTTACTCTCACACCTTCTCTTTGATTTGTTCTGTTTTCTTTCTTTTCCTCTTTTGTCTCTGTTAATTCAAAATAGACATAGTAATATTTCTTAGTTCAGCATCGGTACATTTTAAAAGATTCTCGTTTGTCCAAGTATAAAAGATGCCGCCCAATACTTGAATATGTTATTGTAAAATGGGACCTCAGTCACTTTTTTGGTGTTTTTGAGTTATTGCCTGTTTCAGGCTCTCTGAGGGTAGATGTATGTTTTGCATTACAAATGGTCTTGATTAGATTACCAGAACATGGCGAAAGAAAGACGTGTTAACTTATAGTATTGTAAAAAGGTACTTCAGTCACTGACTGGGGTACTTTTTGACAAAGATGCCAAGTTATGAAATCGTTATATTGTAAAAAGGTACCTCAGTCATTAATTTATGTACGATTGTTAAAAGTTGGTAGCCATGACTCAATGCTCTGTGTTTCATTGGTGACAATCATGAGTGTGCACTCACATTGTTTGGAAATGCGTTATCACTTGATAGCCTCGTTTTTTAATGTATTATATGATGAAATATGTATCTCCTGAAGTTACAGAACATCATTTATTTGGAGACAACTGTCAGGAACAAAATAGAAATCGCACAATTTTCCGGTTCTGTCTCGGACTTACAGATCTTACAAAGTTCGAGCTGGTACTTCAGTTCTTTTCACTTCGCGGACATTCCTATCATCCATGTGACAGAAAATTTGCAACAATAACATGCAATATCAGAAGGTACGGTCGAATATACACCCTTAAGGAATTGTGCGAACTTATTTGCAACGTCTCACATAAGTCGCCTAACGCTGTTACACTTGTAGATGAACAAAGTCTTGAAATATTGGACTTCAAAATCATAAAGAATTGTTGTGTCTTTAGAAACAGCTATACTGCGAGGAGATAACAGGGAAGCATTTCAGATTTCGAAGTACTACTATTTTGAATACAACTCAGGAAAATGGGACAGTACCAGCAAGTGAATGGATTTGTGGATTGATACCTTCGCAGACATCCTTCTTGAGGAAACGCGATGATGTGGTGTTTTCACCAAGATATGCTTATCCCACTCGGAAAATTACTATGAAGAAATAATTAATTGAGGACCTGAAGAAGATACGTTGCTACATCCCAGATGATCACACCAATTTCTACAACAAGCTGGTTGCGTGGTCTACAGAGCAAGATGAGTCCAGTGTAAATAGTACATCACAACAAGTTCATCATAAATTTGCGTACTTGTATTTGAAAGAAAAGAGCTACCTAAGAGAACTACTTGTGAACAATCAAAAGAGCAACATCATTTTCCCACTTTATTATGTTACCCCATTGTCATTTTTTAAACTTCATTTTATTTCTGACTAAACGATAACCTTCATTTTACTAAGTAAAAGTAGTCCACGAACATAAAGAACAGTGCATTGTAAAAAGGGACCAAGTCATGAACCCTTTTACAATACTGCTATGTTAACCAGTTTGTGTGAAATTTGTATTGCTTTATTTTTATTATGTTTGTGTGCGTTCTAAAGTCAAGTCTTTCGTCCAGAATTAATCCTAAGTATTTTAGACGTTTCTCTCTTTTAATTGTTTTTCTATTTACTTTGATTATAGGTCTTCTTTTATAACTTAGTTTTCATTTAAATAATACATATTTCATTTTTTGGAAGATATTGTTAATTTACTTGCTTTACATTATGAAGTCATCATTTCTATCACCTCATTTGCTTTTGTTTGAATTTCCAATCAACTATTTCCCTTGATCACAACTGCCAGGTCGTATGCGTATCCTACCACCCTACTCTCTACCTGCTGCATCCTATTCAATACCTCCAAGCACGGCTGAAATACTAGGTCCCAAAATACCGGACCCAGAACCGAGTACTGTGGGTATCGTCTTGTAGGAGTCTAGCCACAACGGCGTCCACTGTATCTACTTCAATTTTTCGATATTGAAAGTAGTTTTGTATTAGCTTCCACAGTTTGCTGTTGATTTTAAGTTTTCTTATTTCTTCTAACAGTGAGAGCCACCATAAGTAATCAAATGCCCCCATAACATCGAAAAATGGTCCAATTGCATATTTGCAAGTTTCGTTTCTTAAAGCATATATGTTATTACACAGTTCGTTGATAGCATCATCCTCTGTAGATTTTGGGGGGCGAAAGCCGTACTGTAATTTACAGTTCTCCAAGTTATCTTTCTTTGTGTTTATTTCTAAAGCCAATATTTTCATAAAAAATTTACTTATTGTATTCAAGACGAATATAGGTCTATAAGATTTTGTATTAAATTTGTCTTTATCCTCTCCTTTCAAAAAAATATCAAAATTGCCGCCTTCCATAATTTCGAAAAAACTGACTGTTCTATGCATTCATTAAACAATCTAATTAAATAAGGGGTCCATATACAGATGCTTATCAGAATAATGGAAACACCTGTAGTTGGCAACACGTCAGATGTATGGGTTGGCAGTGGTGTCGTGGCGACCGCAGCGCCGGACTGCTGGTGGTGGTGTGTTAGGTCGGTCTCCATACTACGTCAGGCGTCGTGGAACAGGAGTGTGCAGTGGCTGCAGCAGACGGAGGTAGTGTAAAATGGGAGACCTCTCAGAGTTTCAAAGAGGGCAAATTGTTGGTGCGCGGTTATGTGGAGTGAGTGTGACGGCAGTGGCTAGTGTGTTAGGTGTGTCGCCAGGGACAGTGTCGAAGGTGATGACGGCCTACACAACACACGGGAAAACCACATCGGGGAAGCGGAACAGTGGGCGGAAGAAAAGCATCAGTGACAGGGCACGCCGGGTATTAAAGCGCATTGTCACGCGGAACCGTCGTGCCACTGCGGCGCAAGTGACGGAGGAACTCAATCAGCACCTCCCCCAACCTGTTTCGACAATCACAGTTCGCCGCGAATTACATGACATGAACTTACGGGGTCGTGTTGCACGGGCCAAACCTCTCATCAGGGACCAGAACGCTTTAGCACGCCGCAAATGGTGCCGCGACCATGCAACTTGGACCGTTGACGACTGGAAACGTGTGGTATGGTCGGATGAGTCACCATTCACCCTATTCCAAACCACGGGCCGTGTTTATGTGTGGAGAACGCCCAAAGAAGCGTATGATCTGCAGTGTCTCCGCCCAACTGTGAAACATGGCGGCGGCACGGTGATGCTGTGGGCCGCAATATCATGGTTTTCATTGGGTCCTGTGGTCACACTTCGCGGACGCATCACTGCCAACGATTATGTCGCAATTTTAGGAGACCACTTGCATCCTATGGTCCGGATGTTGTTCCCGGACAATGACGCCATATTCCAGGATGATAATGCACCCATTCACACAGCTGGAGTTGTTGCAGCGTGGTTTGAGGAACATCGGGATGAAGTTCAACACCTCCCCTGGCCCGCCCAATCCCCAGATCTCAACATAATTGAACATCTGTGGTCCATCTTGGAAACACGACTCCGGCGACGATTTCCACCTCCATCCTCTCTCACAGAACTGGCCGATGCCCTGCACGAGGAATGGTGTAATATTCCACTTGCTACCATTCACGACCTCTATGCCTCCATCCCACGTCGCATCAAGGCTGTTCTGAAGGCGAAAGGTGGCCCGACACCATATTAATCTGGTAAGTTGCACTTTCGTTCAGGTGTTTCCATTATTCTGATAAGCATCTGTATCTATACTGTTTCTAAAAATTTCATTTTTTATCTGATCTGGTCCTGGTGTTTTCGTGGTTTTAATTTCTTCAGAGCTTCAATCACCTGGTCATTTGTCACAAACAAGTCATTGAGGTTAACATTTTCATTACTTGGAACTTCTTCGGTCTATTCCTTATCCTTATGTTGTCTTCATTATCATCCTCTATTCGATTATACGGGAATAACTTCTGGTGAAACAATTCTATGGTGTCTTTCCAATTTGTGGTAAATTGTCCAAAATCATCCTTGAGGGTATTTAAAAGCACTCTTTGTATCAGTCTTGGATATAATTATCTTGTATGGCTTGCCCCAGAGATCTTGTTGTAAACTTTCTTCAATAAGCTTACTCCATGTCTTCTTAGTTTCCTTTAATTCCGTTTCAAATTATTGCTTTATTCTCCTATATGTCTGTAGTCTTGCTGATCTAATATGTGATTCCCGGCTGCCCTGTAGCACTTTCTACTAGTTTTCCTCTTTTCAATTTGTTTAAACTTTTCGTACAGAAAGGCTTTCTTTTCTCATTTGTGTTTTTTCTTAGGTGTTGAATTTTCTATTGCTCTCCAAATTGCTCCCCCAAGCTCCAAGATAACTTTTTGGAGGTTGCAATTTCGATCAATTTGTGGTAATATGTGATTATCTGTGAATATTTGCTTGGTTAATTTATTTATGATATAGTTGTATTTACTATCCTTGTTGAATATTTCCTGATTTAATTGGTTTTCTTCGTTATTAACATCAAAGCGGATAGCGTTGTGGGCACTAGAAGTCGCATGCTCGTCCATGGACCAGTTACATGTACAATTGCATATGTTTTCCTTTGCCAAAGTTACGTCAATATTAGATTCCGCTCCAGTCTTGATCATACACGTAAGTGGTTGTCCTTCCCCGTTTATAACAGTAAGATTGTGCTGTTCAATGAACTCTTCGAATTTCTCACCACTTTTGTCCGTGTATGTGCAGTGCCTGAGCGGAGACTTAACTTTAAACTACCCGAAAATTATAGCATTTTTATTTGCATTCCATTCATTATATTATATATTTTCTGTACAAACCCTCTCCCGGGAGGGAAAACTGACAGTAAATATTCACTATGGTTATTTTATAATTTCCCCTGGAAACATCTACACACAAGGTCCATTTATCTGCATATCTTAAATGTGTTAGAGCACCTATATTCCTGTTGAATATCACCACTGCTACCATGGGATTCAACTAGTTTCCCGTTAAATGTTTATGGTTCTTGGAGGCATACCACGTCCACACTTTCTTTCTCACAATAGTGTTTGATTTCTGCTGTTGCGAGTTTTGATCTATCCAAATTAACTTGTGCTATCTTCAACATATCTATGGCTGTCGTGTGTGGACGTAGCATGCTGGGAACTTCTCTATTGGATTAAATGCAATCTTTCCATATGCCATAACGGACTGCCTACACACATTATTCAATTGGAAATATTCCTCTCTCCACTCAAAAACTCCGTAAAATAATGCCAACAAGTCTTGTGGGTTGGTGGTGAAGCCATTGGATCTCATATTAATTTTGTCCACCTCCTAGATCACCGGTGATGGAAACTTCTTATTATCACTCTAAGGGTCGCCGTCATAGTCTGCAGCTCCTAAAGCCTGGTTTGAATATAATTTAAATTAAGGTTTTCATAAATATATATTTGGGTCAAAGTCTTCTTTTCTCTTGTTCTTCCAAACGATCATCCAGTCTTTTTTTTTTCCTTATCTGTTTTCTAAATGCCTTGATATATTGTTAGTACTATTAATCTTCTTCCTGTTCAGTAGTTGGTTTATTTCCATATTTCCTCTTATATAATCTCGGTATCCAGGATTTCCAGGTTCTCCTTTTCTTTTTCGTATTTGCTTTCTTGATTTATCTTCTCTTATCGACTACATCTGCTAATTCTTCTTTTTTTTGTTCTATTTGAAGATCCATATTTGTCAGTGTATTTATATTTTCTTCTTTTTGTTCTTCTTTTTCCACTGCTTCTAAGTCTTCTAATGTCTTAGAAATAATTCTGAAATGTTTTGATAATTTATAATCATTTCTATTCCTGTGTGTTGAATTTTGTTTTCAAATCCCTTTATTTTCTTCAGAACTATATACGGATCTTCTTTCCATAAGCCCATACCTACTGCTGGTACTGTGATCTTCTTCCTTATATTTTCCTCCGATTCTAACAGTAGCTCCAATTTTACCCCCAAATCCTCCAGGAAAACATCTCTACTTGATTCAACGTGTATGAATCCACACCCATATCAGTTTTTTGAAAAATAGAGATTTAAGTTCTTGCTATTTTTAGGTTCAATACTTTCATGCTCCTTTGATTAAGGTCAAATTTATCATGTGTTAACGCCACCATTTGCGCAAATCCCCTCGGAAATGTAGTTAGGCTCGGGTTTATAAAATGTAGTAAAACCTGATTGCTCTCTTCAAGATTTATGTGTTCAAATCTTATATAGAAGTATTTACCGGTAGTTTTAGTATAACTACTTTTAAGTCAATTATGTATAATTTCATTTTTTTTAGTTCTATTATTATCCATTAATCGATTGAAATTCCTTTTCTTGTACGGGGGGAGTTTACTCTTGTATTTGTTATCCAAGTCCTCTTCTTGGTTATGTCTAACTTCCATAATCAAATCTATCAATCAATCTTTGCAAGCTTAATTTATACTGTGCACAGTCCTGTTGCTTACACCCGCACTTCTTAACTCTTAAAAAATACGGAACACGCACTTTTTCTCTTCATCTTTGCAGTCATTTTTACGTGACCACTTTTCTCCACACCTTGAATCGTTCCTAC
>JAGDQP010013504.1:32976-47661 GCA_022664845.1 Lepisma saccharinum
CTGCTGGTACTGGTAAACTGATTTTACTATTCTTGACTAATATTATTCTGTGAGTTAACCGCATGTTGTTTCTACTATGGAGTAACTACTGTTAAATGACATCACTTACAGTAATCTAACTGAACGTTACCTAATCTAACCTGAGCAAATAAATTGGATATATTATGAATTTGGTATGTAACCTAAGCTATTTGAATTGCGTGCTTAATGAATAATGAACCGAAATGGTGTTATTTAGTATTTCAAAGTAGTATTAATTGTAATTAGGCAAACCTCGTACGTTTTAACACTTGAGACCAGCTAGAGACTTTCATTAATTCTTTTTGTTATTTTTCGAATATATTTTAAAAGAACTTTTGATGTTGTTTAACTGACAATATGAAAAGAAGTGAATTACAAGTACTTTGTTATTTAACTAATATTTCTTTTTATTGTTATTTAATTATGTAAATCAGCAGTCACTATAACCCAAACGAGATTTACTCTGCCGTTAAATCGGTGAAACAGTGGTTACTGTTTTATAACAATATTGAATATTGTTGCAGAAGTCTATAATCAGCATTACATACATATACCCTTAAATAATGATTTGCTTGTAATGAGCGGACTATGTATATTCTCTTTATGCATGATACTTTGTTCAAAAAGGGACTTTCAAAGAGCAAAAACATGGTCTTTTTATCTTAATTTGGCGAAACATGGACATAGTACCTGCTTTTCCTATGGTGTTTCTTTGTTGTAGAAAACTAGTGCAAGGAACTATGAAAGTTGAAGCACACATGATATTTACTTAACAGAAAAATTAGAACAGAAGTCTTACATGGTGTACTCGCTATTATTTATCACTTGCTACCGCTTTGTTGTATTTTACGATATTAGAGGCAATAGTATTTTAAAGTTTGCATAGTGTTAAATTATTTTACTAAATTTATATAAATTCACACAAAACACGTATAGTGGAACCTCGATATATCGAATTACTTGATAAATCGACGTTATTGCATTCCCCTTGAACGTGCTATCACTCCCACGTGTATATTACCTCTATATATCGAAGAACTGGTCAGGAAGATCTCGATATTTCGAATTTTCATACTTGCTTGGCTTGGCTCCGCACCTCTATATATCGAAGTTTTGATTGGAAAACCTCTATATATCGAAGTTGTTTAGATAAAATCTATAAACTGTACTGTATTTAGAAGAAACTCAGTTCGTTCCTTGAACGACAATAGTTCATATTGAAATCTATAACCCCCACCATTGTTTAAAGGGTACTGTATTAAAATACAGTACCCTTTAATTACATCAAATTAGTGATGAGAAACGCATCCAATAATCGTTGTTTTTGTTGTTGTGAGCTTCTATATATCGCAGTCGATCAGAAATCACCTTGATAAATCGAACCTCGGTATATGGAAATCCTCGATAATACGAAGTTTTCTCGTTCCCCTTGAGGTTCGATATATCGAGGTTCCACCGTAACTATATTTTTAATTTTGATTATAGTTTCATACTTACTCATTCTTCACTATTATAGTTAACACTTTAGCGGTTCCGCATCTTACATGCTCAAAATCAATGGTATCTGCAGAAAGAGTTATGAAAGGAATAGTAACCAATGCTTTGACTTGAATGGGAATTACTGGGCCATGATTTACCTGAAACGAATTACTGTCAGTTAAGTACTGAAAAATAAGAACTCATAACTATTTCTAAATTTTTTACTAATGTAAATTTGAAGCAAATAATAGTTACTGTATTAAAAAGTACTGAAATTTTTAATGAATTCGTTATGTAAGTGCATTACATTCGAAAATGTTTTATAACTTAACTTTATGTATAGAAGTCTTCTCGGAAGCCTAGAATAAAGTGTGAAATTAGTTATTTTAAAGAGGTTCTAAGTTGTCCCAGTGGTGTAACTTAAGAGGCAGCAGTACTTGGCTACATTGACCTGTAAAATAAGCGTCTAATTAAAATTGGATTTTCGCACATTTCTAGGATTTCTCCCTTTTAAGAGTTGCAATGAAAATCCTACAAACCTGCACAAATATTAATTTCTTACGTGCATTACACAGTAAAGTAACTAACGAGTGTAAAACATTTGCCACGGAAAGGCATCTACTTATGTATAAATTTGTTGTTCTATATGAAAGGGGTTAAAGGGAATTTTGTCTTTAAGGGCTTGTACTCTAACTGCAGCATCGAAATATTAATGCACTCTGACTGCATATAAATTCTTGTACTTTAAGTTCTATTACTATTTTACCTGTTATTTTTTTATTTACGGTAATAGTTCCAAACGGATTCATTAAATATATTGAAACTGATGACACAATCAACTCTTTCATTTATTGTACGTACAAGCACATCATTCAATAGTGTATAAAATTACTCTTTTCTAAATAACGTAACTCTTCTAATAAATATAGTTTCGGGTTTTATTTAAGGCTATGACTGTTTAGTCTGATTTAAATGAGTACAATCTGACAAGGCTATCTATAAAATCATATATGGAGAAGACTCCATATTTGAGGCACCTGTCCCGAAACTTCAGCAAGAAAACTTGTAACTTTGGGATAAGAATTATCACTGCTCTATGATTATTTGTATTGTTTATTGACTATGAATAGAACATATATTATCCCCTTTGTTCTTTATATGAATTGTGATCAACAGAGAAAAAGAACGTTCCAACAACTGCTTGAGACTATTCAATTACATTAATCATAGGAAGATGTATAGACATTCGCTCCGGGAAACTTGATGTGATAAATCCCTCTGGACAAGACTAAAACAAAAAAGTACAGTATGAATTACAAATATTATCTCTGATTTGATATCGTTGCCCAAGTTTACTTATAACCTACCTAACCTGCAGTTATCTCGCTGCAGTTTATATTTTGCAACAGTGATTTTATAGCAATGTTTATTGTTCGTAAATATGACAATTATATGACGTCACAAGACCGGTCAAAATTCCGATATTATGTCTTATCAACACGAACATCGATTCGCACACGTTACTGACGTAATATATTTCACCCACACTGAAATGGATTATTCCAGAATCGTGTATATTTATGGATCTCCTGATTAATGGGAGAAATAATTTCGTGAGCTGTTAATTATAAACTTTCTTACCGCACCAGGGTTTCCGCCAGGATTTTTAGTTTGGGGGGAATAAATTCAAAATTGGGAGGGTGTAAGTGAAGTTTTGTATGGTTTCTATCGACTTTTCATATTAAAATTTTTAAGTTAGGGGGTGTTTTGGAGAATTTGGGGGATAAACGCCCCACACAGTGAGCTGGTGGAATCACTGCACCGCACTTTCAATGATTAAGTCACAGCAAACACCAGCTATGGCCGCTGGAGAGTTCCTCGAAATGCTTTATATACTACTGTATTCATCTACCTTACCCTGGTAGCAGCGCATGTAAGATTTGTCACAGAGTCTGCAACTCCCTTCGGGATAGCTACTAAAATACGAGTGTTGTCCTCAGAAATCTGATTATTAGACGGCCCACGACGTCATCTTCCATCCGTCGTTATGAGTTCAGTTTTTCCGTCTGATGATACACTGTTTTCAACTCCGCCCTAACAGTTACCGCATTGCTGCCAAGTCATGACTGGCACAGACCAACAATTACGACTGATACAACAGTCATAAGAGAAGTTGCGTTACCGAAAACAAGTACTGTATTTTGTGATGGAGCTTGCAATCATTACCATCAATTCACACGTACTAAAAGGTATTCGAAATTCCTTGTCGTTTCAATATTCCGAACATCTTCACCGAAGTAATAATAATAATAGAACACCCTGCACAAATAACCCGCAAACCAGATAATAACGTGCACGAATAATTGAGAGTTTGCTGTATCAGTATTTCTTCCATATTCCAGTATTTTATTTTTCTAAATTTGTTAATATATTTTGATAGTTCAAGTTAATACGATTTTTGCTACCTAACTTGCCCGGGTTCGATGATGATGCTATAGGCTAAAACGCGAGCCATATGCAAGATTACTAAATGTTGTCCGTTCCTAGTAGTGTTATCAAATTGTGTGTAGTCTTCTTACATTGAGAGCCGTGAAGACCTAAATATGAGAAACGAACATTTCACCTCCATATACCTAACTTTGTGACTTTCCACTATTTCAGTGACTCTGTTTCCTAAAGTAACATTTGTGGAGGAGCTAAATATATCTAACGCATCTTAGGTGTGATACTAACACATAAAATATATGTAACTCATCTTAGGTTCATTAATAATATATACATCTCTGCAAAACAATATTATCATTTTTACCTCAAGATGAATGTTGTGATCAATATCATATCTTTTCCCAGGAAATCTCTCTGGTGTTGGACTGAAATTCACATGGAGAACTGTCTTTTCTCTGACTGGTAAATTGATGACATTTGAAAACTGAACAGTAATACAGTCTGTTGATAGAATTGGTTTATTTTCCTTATTCAAGATGATATTTGCAGGAAGAGGTCCTACATTTATAACATCAACTGTTTGATCCACACTGTAACGCACAAGTATATTACCAAAATCTGAAAGATCAAAATCATCTATATTTTATCGAACTAAGATAAAACATTCATTATAACGTTTGCAAATATTATTACTTCTTAATTACGCGAAATGAATGAAACCTATCTCCACTTATGTAATTACGATTATAGTGCTGAACACAAAAACGGCAATGAAAATTCAGTTTGGCTTTGGTTTAGTAAAATATATAATAGTTACATTTGCTACGAAAATCTACTTTCTGCTGTCTATTCCATAACACCGTTTCACTTACCTTGACTAAAGTCGCCTTCTCTTTCCTTCGCTCTTGTATTCCAGTTCAGGAGCATCCCTAATGATCGACCTGCAGTATTCAGCAAATATACTTTATTCTATTTCCTTTGGTAAATATTTACCAATGTCAAGATTTCTTGGTGGAAACGTTCGCCATGTTCATCGCTCACCGCTCCACAACTTTCAGAGAGAAAGTTTAGGTGAAAGTCTATAAAAGTTTTATTTCAGGAGTATAGTACACTCTAATTTATGGTAGGATGACAGCAATCATTACAAGTTCTTTATAGTTCTCTGTTATTTTGTATCTTCAGAAATTATATAAAATTTCTCGGAGAGCTTTCCATGCATCCTTTTAACATCACTTCAAATATGCTCAAAGTTAATATCTTGGAGAAGTTCGAGTATATGTGGGTCCACAGAAATTCGTTCATTGACCTGTGCCTCACTCAGCCTGTTAAGTTCTCTAACAAGTAAAGGACAAGTAACAAGGTTGTCGTGCAAATCCGATGTAAACATATGGCATCTGATTGAGCATGAAAAGGTCTGGTGATCACCAAAATTTAAGCTGCTAAGGACCATAGAAAGCAGAGCTAAGGAAGAGGAAACATTGAATGGCGATAAAATTAGATAAAGGCAGGAATGACGGTGAAAGTGAATATTTTGCAAAGAGGGAAAGAAAACCAAAAATGGAACATACAAACCATAAGAAAGGCGTCAAGGATTAGAAAATGCCATAAACAGGGTTGCCATCTGGAACGCAGTGTTACCAGCTCTGCAGAAAGTGAGATAGCGGATGTAGTACAAGATAGCAATTCAGGCACAAGAAAAAGGACTTAGTAACACAAAATACAATAGAGTAGACTGTGGATACATGCGTGAAAACGGTGAACGATAGTCGTGCGTGAATAACGCACGTGAGGGAAGGCAAAGGTTGTCCCTGATTTGCAAAAGGATTATTACCTCGAATGATTTTCTGTAGTCCATTATTAACACCTGACATGACAGTTGCCCCATCATGACTTTGTCCAACCATTACAGCATTGATTCCAATGCTTCTTAGATATGGCAGAATAATGTTAGCTAAAGAGCCTGATGTTCGTGAGAGCGATACATCCTCCATGGTCAGCAATCTTTGTTTTAGGTTCCCGTCGCATAAATAACGAAGACAAATACACAGCTGCTGTACTCTATGCGAATTTGCCTCATCGACCGTAAGTGAATAAAAGACGACGCTTCATATATTTCAGCAACAGCGACGTTTATGACTTCTTGTTTGGTAATGTGTAATAGTTCGTTTTGTATATCAGGACTAGTCAGATTGTGGTAGGGTTCATATTTATCTATAAATTTCTCATCGTGTTTAAAACAAAATTGGAAAATTCAATAAATTTCCTTTATTGTTCGATTCAGTGGACTTATCATGTCCACGAAATGGCATACCCTGCTTGGCCAGATACAACAAAATGTCCAACAACTTCTTTAAGTACTCCCTGTATTCTAAACAATCAACCTTCTTAAAGTATGATGCAGCAAAGCCACGTCTAGTACCTGCAAAGTCTGAGAGAGGATATTGATGTAAAGCTGGACGACACGGTCCACTCTCCAAATCCCCGATGTCGAGGTTCTAGCACTCATGAGAACTAGATGGACGCGGTTCCGCTTTCAATTGTTCCTGATCTTTCAATACTTCACATGTACCTGTTGGTGTCTGTGATCTACTGATAGATGGTTCTGAGTAACTTCGTTTTGAAAAGAAAAAAAATGCAATAATTTTTGCTCATGCTTATAACATATGCTGTAACAGGTACACACACGCACACAAAATTCACTTATTACACACTAGTTTGTCAAGCACAAAACAGAACAAAACGTACAGCATAGATTGAATAAGAGGTAGTTGCCCACACAGAGCCCAAGATTCGCAACAGCCCACAGAGAGCTGTCTGTTTGACTTGGCTGTCTGTGACACTGTTTACAGCTCAGTTTAGTAAATGCTCAGGATCCTATCTGTAGCTTCTTTAAAGCTAAATGTTCATTATTTAATTCTTGTTTGATAAATAATATATAAACTCAATAAAATCTAATCAGGATACTACATGCCCTACGAACCTAAATGTTGATATCGTCAATTCCGAGGGATACCATGTCAACATCCGGGATTTTTTTTTTATTTATTCACTCACATTGGGCTCCAAACAGGCAAAAGCTCACATCAAGGAGCAGTACATATATACATGTTACAAGAACGCACAATTCGAAGTCTGCTGTTTGAGAGAAAAATAAAAAAAATATATGACATAACACATTCTTCAGTTATGCTAATAAACAAAATTGTAAAGTACAGTGTTTGCTTGGAAATATAGTTACTGAGCAGAAGAAAGAAACAAAAGAGACATTCAATTTTAAGATACACTAATTCTGAGTAGCAGTAACATCAAGGCTATTGATTTGAAACTACAATAATATAAAATTACAATCTTTTCTTTCTGTCTTCAACTGTCTTCTGTCTGTGTCTTCAACACCAAAAGACCAGCCAACGAAAGTGATTGCACTATATTTTCTTTCACTTGTAGCTTGACGATGGTAGGTGAAAAATGAATCACGATGAACTCAAGAAAATAAAGAATTAACTGAAATTGAGAGAATATTGATACCAAACCACTTGAGCTGAACAACACTAAAATTTTGCGAGTTCGAACGTCACAGGTTCTGATAAATATCCGTCATTTTGTCCAACTTCCACTGTTGGCAGAATTTTAATACAAAATGTTACTAGCCACTCTTACTAATTGCTAAAGCGGGGAAAGTTTCCTATGAATGTAAGAGATCTATTTCATGTTGGAAGACGAGAACATTTGAAATAGCTTACGTTCTACATGAAGCTTTAGTTGTGAGAAACTAGAGAAATTGGTAGCTTTGTGAAGATTTGCAGATGACAGTTAAGAAAACCTGCTCAGTGGAATTTGTGAACACTGCAAGCAGTGTTTCTTACAAACTTTTATGTTAGGAGGGGTTGATGAAAATTCAAGGAGGGAGTACCAATATAAAATGACTCCCAGAGAGGCACTTTATTCGATTTCCTTTGTCACAATTTTCAAGTGGGGGGATCATTGCTGTCTTAGGGTAGTCGACTCCCTGGCGCCCGTGAAAGAAACACTGACTGCAACAAGAAAGAAAGCACGTGAGTTTTTAAACTAATTTTTAATTAATTTATTGCTAATATTGTAACAGTATGTTTGTAAAATTTGTATTTAGAAATTTATCGATAGTTGTCTCATAGATATTGTATTTATTTTTATAACGTTTTGTCCGTCTGATGTTGGTGCAGGTGTAAACAATCGGAAATGATACGTGGTGTTGTGTTTTTTTTTGTTTTTTTTTTTTGTTACTATTGTCATCTTTCTTGGCGTAATCTTATTTTAAAAAATGATCAAGCCGGCTGTGTTAACACACGAAAATATACTGTTTTTTATAATGTTTTATCCGAAAAACACTTGGGGAGAATAACACATGCAAACACATGGTATAGTTAGTGTAGCTCCTTCTGTCATTTCTCACTGGAGACGCCTGGAAATACTTTGTTTAGTATGTGTAGTCACAAAATGTAGTCAGTAGCATGCAAATTGCCATATAGAGAACATTGCTTACAAGGGAGCATATGTGCGCTGCACACATACTCCCTTGTACATAATCCTTTATTTCGTAAAGCGCTTGCCATTTACTACATTTGATGGCTACACAATACAAAACGAAGGATTTCCAGGCGTTTTCAGTGATAAATGACAATAGTGTCTGTTCTTCACAATTAAAGAAATTTATTATACTTGTTCCAAATTTCAATGAACATATACACAGCACAGGTCTATTCTACAAGTACTTTGCATGTGTGAAGTTGTTACTGCACTAGTTGTCTAATCCCCAAAAGAAATTATTTTCGGTATAATTGCTATTCGATATTGCCAATAGGCTACAAATCTTTGAGTCAGTTTTTCAAATGCACAATGGCTCGACTTAACAACTTACCTTTCCCATTTGTGAAGAGATGAAAGGCTAGAAAACAATAGCTAATTTTGTGCACAAAGGAAAGCAGTTGGAAATATACCATGTGTTCCAAAAGTTACGCAACAAGCGGTTTTATAGTCTGTAACTTTTAAACTAAAATTCGTAGGGACACGATTTTTGCACTGAATATAGCCCTGTATATTGGAATATTTTTAAGATACTAACCGATGAAATATCACTTACCGTTCAAGCACCACTGTAAAAAATGTGAACCAAGTCGGATTTTTTTTTTTTTTTTCAAAACGAATACATTCATGTACAAAATACATTTGTGCAATTGATTGGAACATTTTTCGGTGTCACAAGAGAGACTGTGTGGTGACGCATCAACCATGAGAAAATTTTGCCTGTCTAAATGGTTACAAGCTTTGTACAGGGGCGTAAGTGAGGTAATCCCAAAATGTAGGTTCCTTGAATATTACTATGGACTCTGGCAACACTTGATTGGAAATCTCATTGTGAGGTGTGTTCTACCTTTGTCTAAATTCCTATGTGATTTTCTACGAGAAAAAGCGTCAACTTGTGAAATTTTTTTGTCCAACTTGACGTTTGAAAATTTTCGTATACTATGAAACCGTGGGTTGCGTAACTTTTGGAACACTCGGTATAACAATGGACAATTAATCAGTACGCCAACATTCAGTAACTGTTACTTTTGTTTTATACAAGTATGCTTAATACTCATAGGCCTACATAAATACTTAGCTCCCTTTATTCCGGTTTAGCGCGGCTATGAAAACAATATTTATTTCCAAAATATTTCTTTCGCCAAAGTTGGGGAGGCAATGTCCTCCTATGCCCCCCGGAACTCCCCCCATAGTTATGCCTAACTCTTATTTTAACCTCATAATATGCAAAATATACCAAAATAAAGCACAGAAGCTGTTCTCATTATAGGGATTGATATTTCTACGTTGGTTAGCTGGGATCTTCTTCACTATTTACTTCACTTCCGCAGCATTATTAACAATAAGTGAACAGATTGTGCTAATTTTATACTACGTCAAAAAATAGCAATACACAGTGCTGAATTTGAGCCGGAATACACAGGAAGAAAGTATACGTCCGCACTAAAAATGCTTAACATACAACTGAGTTATGATTAAATAGATGTTTGTAACCTAAACTTGAGTTACTCTCTAATAATAATAATAATAATAATAAACATATGATAAACTCAGTGTTGTAGGGGTATTTGTATCACTTACGCACAGTTCATTGGAACTTGATTCATATTCAACAAGATGCCGTTCCTAAAGATACTAAGATCAAACTGAAAATTTAACAGAAATTTTGTGTTAGGAACAATAACTAAATTTAAAATAAATAATTCATTTATATAGCCATTTAGCTGTTGTCTAATCTATTAACTAACTACCTAACTTTATGCCCTATGGAACTCTCGAGTTCATCGCCGCAGAAATAAACGTCTGCCATTTGATTTTATCCTGGGGAACATCAAGCCAGTTTTCATCACAAACACCTATTTCTCGAAGATCCCTTCTAACTTGTCCTCCAAACGTCGTCTCGGTCTTCTCAACTGTCACTTTTTACCTCCGGCCTTCTAACCAAAATGGAATAGGCCTATAGTATTCTTATATTAGAAATATACTATGGGAGCATCCTTCTTCCTCTAATTTCGGGGAATAAGAATTGTGATGATGAATATAAAGCAAATTTCTTTTACAGATTGAAAGTAAGGTTTATCTACAGGACCGTCAAAATATTCTGGCCTTTCTGATCTCTATGAAAGCACACCTATTTTTGTAGAGCACTCAAGTCTTATTTTCCTTGTAAAAGTTAAATAATGGGTCAGAGGGTAGATAAAGGGGCCAACGGCATTTTGGTTTGAAATTGCGCTGAATCTGTTTGTCAGGTCCCAAGTAGTATATTCTGAAAATTTCAGAAGGCAGGAAACAGAAAAAACGGTCAGAAAATAAGGTGAAACTGTCCGTCTTTGAACAGGGTAGATAAAGGATCCAACAGCATTTTGGTTCGAAATTGCACTCAATCTATTTGTCAGGTCCCAAGTAGTATATTCTGAAAATTTCAGACCGCGGAAACTTCAAAAACGGCCAGAAAATAAGGCGAAACTGGCCGCCTTTGAGGAGAGTAGATAAAGGGGCCAACAGCATTTTGGTTCGAAATTGCGCTAAATCCGTTTGTCAGGTCCCAAGTAGTATATTCTGAAAATTTCAGGCCGCGGAAACTTTAAAGACTGCCAGAAAATAAGGCGAAACTGGCCATCTTTGAGCAGGGTAGATAAAGGGGCCAACAGCATTTTGGTTCGAAATTGCGCTAAATCTGTTTGTCAGATCCCAAGTAGTATATTCTGAAAATTTCAGACCGCGTAAAACTTCAAAAAGGGATGCCTCTTCTCTTTCCAACCCAAGAAGAGTCTCTGATTGAGTTCTGTAAATAGCTGAAGCTAACCTTTTAGTCGAAAAGGTACGGCGCTTACTGGGTATGCACTATGCAGCCCGGGTAGTCCAAATGAAAGGTCAAAAGGAAACCACTTCACCACACATTTTACTTCTAGAAACCTTTGCAACACATGTCACAATTGTTCTGTGTTTCAGGTCAATGATTTATTCGTGTAGTTCTTTAAACACCGACATACTTTACTTTCATCTTCCAACCAATATTCGTTAATCATCGTCTTCTTCTTTATCTACAAGGACAGTAACTTTTCTACCTTAGGAAATGCATTACGTGCATTAGGTATTATGCATACACGTGCATTAGGAGCTCAAGTACGATATACGCTGTTAAAGTCGTCTGCTACTGAGAATTGTGGGGGCCGCCATACTAGCTTTAAACAACCGGTTGCCTAGGAAACCTGCCATTTAATCTGTATAGGATTTTAACAGAGCTTTGAAAAGTAGGCTTGTGCTCTGTAATTAGACACATTTTAACTGATATTTGTTATTATTTACTTACTTCAAAGTTCAGTTGATAATAAAAGTGTAAAATATTTACGGATCTAATGGAATATTAAAAGAAATATGGTATTTAATCTGACAACCCACCTGTTGCATTATAGCAATAGCGTTATCATATTACGCGTTTGTAAATTTCTTGCAAAGATGAAAGTAATATTATCAAAGTCATGGTATAGTGGAGCAATATCGTCACTAAATGGAGTAAAAGATAAATCACCATGTCCGAATATGCAAGGAAATAACTGAATGAAACATACAAAGATATATTTAGGGGTGAGTTCGAGGGGTCCGACCCCCCTCCAAATTCAGAATCAATATAATTTTAGTCATAATTATGTACATTGGTACATTTAATATACATTTCATGCCCAAACACACCTTTGACCCCACCCGAAAACCCGTGGATCCTCCTAAAACCAACTTCTAGATAACTCTCTGCTCAAACACATTACCTTGATACACGCGAACATTTACAGTTAAGATCCACTTTTGTGAAGTTACCATCAGATGAATCGCCTTTACTATAATCACTGAGTACAAGGATTAAGCATATTTTTTTCATTATTTCATGTATAGGCGACATTTTTTTTTTTTTTTTAAGTTTAAAACTCGATAAATTAGCCGATCACTTGTGTTACTCCCATGGAATGTTCTAGAACACTGCTTCTAGTGTCTTGAAACAAGCCCTAATATAGATCAGGCATAGCCATCAAAAAGGCCGTGGGCTGCTCCCGGCCCTCACGTAATTTGTGAGGCCAACGATAAGATAAAACTACAGTATGTAATCAAATTTAATTTAAAAGGTAATAATTACAATCAAGCATTTGAATTTAAATATATTTATGGTCTTCAAGCATCTAAGACTCAGGGTAAAATGTTACCGGAAAGAGTTGGCCTGGGCCTAAGTTGAAGGTATC
This sequence comes from Lepisma saccharinum, assembly GCA_022664845.1. Taxonomy (NCBI): domain Eukaryota; kingdom Metazoa; phylum Arthropoda; class Insecta; order Zygentoma; family Lepismatidae; genus Lepisma; species Lepisma saccharinum. The sequence goes on from JAGDQP010013504.1 coordinate 45,714, forward strand.
ATCCCGGTGATTGGCTGGTGTGCCTGAAGACAAACCCTGGGAAAAAATCTCAGTCAGGAAAGTTGACCGCTGGGATCACAATTAAGTATGGTAAAATTTGTAATATTCAAAACTACAGTCAGACCAGGGAGAGTATAAAATTTGCTGAAAATATGCTTTACAATGGAACCTCATGAGAGTTTTCTGAATCGCCTGTAGTAGGTGTACATTTGGACACGACCTCGCTCAACCTCGACCTCGCGACGGGACTTCGACCTCGACCTCGCTCAACCTCGAACTCGCGATCTCACTTCGAACTCGACCTCGCTCAACCTCAACCTCGCTCAACCTCGAACTCGTGATCTCACTTCGACCTCGACCTCGCGATCTCACTTCGACCTCGCTCAACCTCGACCTCGCGAACTCACTTCGCCCTTGACCTCGCTCAACCTCGACCTCGCGTTTTCACTTCGACCTCGACCTCGCCCAACTTCGAACTCGCGATTTGACTTCGACCTCGACCTCGCTCAACCTCGAACTCTCGATCTTATTTCGACCTCGACCTCACTCAACCTCGAACTCGCGATCGAATTTCAACCTCGAACTCACTCAACCTCAACCTCAATGTTTGAGGTCGAGGTCAAATGAGGTCGAGGTTGAACCTCGCGAAGTCCGACCTCGCAAAATTGAACAATGAAATGAACACCTACTGTGTAATACATGTCTATGGAACATTTCGGATAGGTGAATAACGAACAAATAAGTGCCGAGCGCGGTGGCTAAACGGTATAGCGCTCACCTCTGGTGCTGGGATCGTCGGTTGATCTCGGTTCATGCCTTGTCTGCTTTGTGGATGACAAATCCCGTCTGGGTGGGTTTTCTCGGGGTGCTCCCGTTTCTTCCCACTTTCTTCATTCCACCAATCCTTCCCATCATCATCCATCCGTCCTGAGCCAAAGTTTCCTAAAAGCCTGACAAATTAAATTCAAATTCAATTCAACAAATAAATAAATATTCGGTCTATTTCAAAATAAATAAATTCTTAATTAAAATTAGTACTTTAGTCAGACAAGGGCCATCAGGGACAGTGAATTCTCTCGGAATTCGTAGTTGTTCATTTTAAAGTGAAGTTACGTATCTTGTAAAATGATTTTTATATTATGTATAGTAGTGGGTTCTTGCCTGGTCGCAGTCGCTCCCATCAAAATTTGAACACCTGGGGAGATATTAATCTTAATTTTGATACGTTTCCCGGAAGTCCTGAACCCCAGGGTCACGTGGGGGTTACTCCCATGCTCTTAGCCCGGTTCTTAGACCCCACCCCCGTTTTCAGAACATCGTGAGAAAATTTTTGGTGGCCTGAGAAGGAAATAATATTTCAATTAAAAAAAGTACATACGATATGACTCAACAATCTTCGATAACAAGAAAAAGCAATGAAATATCAATGGATAAGTAAAAGATATTTAAAAATCCAACTTATTACAAATAGAATACTGACGGAATTAGCCATATCTCGAATATAGACGATATTAGGCCGAACTGAAGTGCAAGAATGAAAGAATACCTGGGCCAAGACGTCCCATAATAGGGCTTGAACCAATGTATTGCCTTTGAGAAATCTTATATGGAGACTAGTGTGTAATATCTAAAATAACGATAGTCTAATATTGAAGAAAAGCAAACAATCACAACATACAATGGGTAATGAATTGCATGTTTAAATATAGTTAAAATTATTTATGGTATAATGACCCGAAAAGTGACATTTTGAAGAAACATACCTTCAAAACTGGTTGTCTGCATTAGGAAATATAATTCAAAGACTCTCAGTAACGATAGATAAGCAAAGAAACAAACAAAAAAAAAAAAATCTTGACTTTATTTTTGGCTGGCGAGAGGAAAACATCTTTTCTGAGTTCCGATTTATCTTAAACTAAAATGATAATATTGGTTAGGGTGGAAGACA
>JAGDQP010013505.1:17846-47654 GCA_022664845.1 Lepisma saccharinum
CAATACTAAGTTAATAAAATTATGGTCAAATTAAAAAAAAAAGGAAGAATTAATTAACATTTGAATCGAAGAACGCAAATAAATGCTTAAAATATGTTTTGATCTTACTCAGAACAATGAAGGGAAAACAGGTAGAGCATAATGTTACAATACTGATAGCTTGGTCGTGTCAAAAAGAAAAAAAGTGAAGCTACGTTTATTCCTTTGTGTGAAGAGAAGTGTGATATTACGTTCGCTCTCGTGTTCAAAATGCTTCAAACGCATTTTACTCCAAAGCAACCTCAACATACACACGGAAATCTAAAGATTCCTTTAAATAAGAAGATTGTTTGTAATTTTTCTCTTTTATATGCTGCCAAAAAATAGCTAAAAATGGTAATATAAAAGAACACTTTCCATCAAAAGAAGAGTGAAAATGTAACGCAGTGTTCTCAGTGATTTCCTTCGTGCTTTCATCTAAAGAGGTAGGACGTTACAGCTCTTTAGTCTAAAGTCATAATCTAGCTTTTAAGCCTGTCTTCACCAGATATTGTGCCGCAGTGACTCAGTGGTAGACCGCTCCCGTCTGGTGTGTAGGGGTACCCAGTTCGATTTCGGCATGTGTCATGTGAACATTGTCGTCGATTTTCTCGGCGTTCTCCCATTTCCTCCCACTTTCTTCATTCCACCAATTCTTCCATCATCGTCCATTCGGCTTGAGCCAAAGTTGCCTCAAGGACTCAAAATTAACTTCAATTTCAAATTCCAACATGTGTTTTCTTACTTACCATTTACGTATGGATATCGTCTTCACAACACAAAAAATAACACTTCCGAAATAGGTACTGGGAGTTGTTTCGTTTCAGGTTTTCGGCAGTTAGGGCCTTAGGGGTTGATTTTGAGTTAGGAAATAACGATTGTAATTTATTAATTTATCTTCGTAATTTGTTTCTGAATTGTTGTGGAATATTATTGCCTAATTTCAGCTTCTTAGAACAAAGGGAAGTGTATCCTCGATTTCCGTACTTGGGGTTTCCTATTGGTGTAGGCTACTTAATGGTATAACGGCAAATTTTCAGTTTTCACGCTCTCAACGGAGTATTCCCGATTTCTTTTTTTCCGAAGCTCCAAATTATTACACGAATTTCAGCTTTCTAGCTCAATTGGAAGTATGTTTTCGATACCCGGAGACATATGAGTGCTTAAAGGTATTATAACTACTCGGGAACTTAATGATGAAACCGTATTTGAAGCGTACAGGGAAAGAAGAGGGAATGTGGATGAAAGATGATTTCTCGTAGAACGCATTTTAAAATCCAACTCTCCATTTTTACATACTTTTCTTTAGTTTACAATGTGGTGTCCTCCAATCTTCCAATGTTAACTTAAATCATTTCCCGATGTCATACAATGATGAAATTTTGCACAGCGATTACAATATAATATTCCATTCGTTGTTACTTTCATATATTTCTATATAAGGTATGAGGTCCGAATATAACACACATTAACTTTCTTGATTTTCTGCACTAAGAAAGACTATTCGTGCTAATCGACTGAACCATGAAGTTGGGAGACTATTCGGACAAGTGGAAAAATAAATCTTCTTCCTAGAAATGACATAAAAAAATGTAATACATCGAAAACTAAATGTTGCCAGTGGGCCATTTTGGGAACATGGTGTTCCCAATATGACCCGCTATAGAAAATAAGAGATATGTAATCTTTCTGTATTACTCATATATGCTACGTACTGAGAGATATACATAATTTACATGACATTGCAAGACCAAGAATATTGTATTAATACAAAATGCCAAAAATTGTGAAAAACAAGTGAATATACAAGAAGAAAAAATTTGAATAAATAAGAAGAAGTGTAACACAAACGAAGAAGTATACAACGTCACGCCTCACATGAGGGATAAAGAAATGGTCTGTGATCTTTAGCGGTGATTCCAGCACATTCTTCATGAACGTATTTGCGACACGACACACAGACGCATGTCTGCAACCCTGTCTTCTCGGCAAAGGTAACAAAACAAAGATTCACAAAACTTGGAACAAGTCGGTGTCGGTTCTTCAGAAGGCAGGACTATTAAGAAGCAGTTGTTGAAATTGTGGTCGTTTAATGAGTGTTCAGTACAAACATTTCAAATACCCAATTCTTTCATTTTAAACAATTATGACTGCATTTTGTCCAATTTGCCGGTGGGCTATATTGCACACTATTGACCTCTACTTTTTCTGGCGCCTGCTAGTTACACAATGCAATGTATTGCGTCACATACATTTTATGTTCACGTATGCTCACATAGCTATATTATCCATTCATTATACTGATTACGTTCTCAACAATAGATACTGAACCTACCTTGCTAAAATAACAGCAAAACATTTTCTTGCTCAATATGCCACTTCAACTGAAGCTGCTGCCTCTCATGCTACTCGCAAACAACCGAGTAGCGCAAAAATGCTTTCACTTGTCATGAGGATATAATTTACAGTAATATCTAGCAGCACCAGCGGAAACCTGCAGAGATCTGGGAGTTGAGCCACATTGGGGACCCGGACCATAATCGGTACACTTTTCTTATTTATATATTTTAAAAGCATATTTTAATATTTTTAATATGAACTCCTTTATCCTAAAATAAATACTAGCCTACAACGATGTTGCGTTTGACTGGTTACAGAACACTTAACGATTTGGGTCACAAAACATTAGCTTGAGAAAAAGTATCCGAATACCGAAACAACTCGAAAAAAGTATTTTGCTTAAACAATTCGCACTGAAAAGTAAACAATAATTTTGTTTACGCATGGCTGAAAAGAAAAGCATAGGGAGGACCAATTCAAGAATTTATAAAGTGACTGTGAGAGCGCTCCTCATGCTTTTCTTTTTAGGCATTCATAAACAAAATTATGTTTTACTTTTTAGTACGAATTCTTTAAGAAAAGTATGTCTTTTAAAAAGCCATTTTTATAATTTTTTAGTCCTTTATATTTCATATTCTTAAAACAGCTATAACTTGGTAATTTTTTGAGCTTTTGGATTTGTACTTTCTGAGTGGTTAATTGTCATTGTGTAGTACTTATTACGAGTGCAAACTTATATTTTTTAAAGTGCACATTCCCCCTTCTTTCCCTGTACGCTTCATTTATATTTGTATCCTGTAATCAGGGATGTATTTAGGGGATGGGTCCGGGAGATTCGGACCTCCCAAAACTCTGAGTTTTATGGGAAAATGGTATTCAGGCATATTTAATATACATTTCATGCCCAGACACACCTTGGACCCCCCCCCCCCGGAAGCTCTTGGACCCCTCCCAAAACCAAATTCTGGATATGTGCCTAAATGTAATTCCAACCTGCGTATGAATCATTACACTGAATTTCAGCTTTCTAGATGAACAGGACGTGCATTTTTGATGCCCGGGGTTTTGGGATACTTAAAGGTGTAACTGCATTAAAAATAATTCCCTTCACTTCAAATCTGGCTACAAATTATCATGCCGAATTTCAGCTCTCTAGCAAAACGGGAAGTGCTTTTTCGATATCCGGAGGTATTGAGGTTCTTAACGGTGTTATTGGGATACTAACGGTATACGATTGATTGCATTTATTTAATCATGTAATTCCAACCCGCACACAAATCTTGATTCAGAATTTGAACTTTCTAGCAAGACAGGATCTTTAGGTTTCTTTGCCCAAATTTTTTCGCCAGTTTTTCTCTACCTGTTCTGATTGAGGCGTTAGCCTGTGTTACGGACAAACGGATAACGTGAAACTAAAAAAGAACAGAAAAAAAATATTAGGTGTCCCCTAAAAACAGGAAAAGCTCGCGCATTTCTATCATACGAACAACTAATAAACCGATTAAGGGTCAATTATACAATCGACCACTAAACTTCTAGTCAGCGCTAAAGTTGAGGCCAAGTCTGATTTTGGCCAATGAGAGTACGCAAAATGAAAGTTGGCGTTAACTTAGCGCTGACTCCAAGTTTAGTGGTCGATTGTAGAACTGACCTTAAGTAATCGTAATAACCCCTATTTCTTATACATCCCAAATGAAGTCTACGATATGCGGGTTGCCTACAAGGAAGGCTATAAACGATACTTTAAGATTTCATAACGATTTACCATCTTTAATTGTCGAATCTAGATGCGAAGGGACGCACAACGTAATCTTTAATATATAACCCAAAATATATGTTACACAAATCGGTCATATTTTGTACATAAACACATTAAGGTCCATAGTTTCCTTGTACAAAATATGACAGCTTTGTGTCCCATATATTTCGGGTTATATATAAAATATTACCTCGAACTTTAAAAAAAAAAATGTCAATGTCACATAATAAATCAGTGACATCCTTGGCTTCTCAAGTCTTCAATTATATTCAATAATCGGGTTGTTCGTTCTGTAGTATTATACTGTCTGAGCCAAAGATGCCTAAATTACACGAATACAATTAAAATTTAGTTCAATCACTTTTTATACAAATCTGAGCACAGTTTCATTGGTCAACCTTCAGAGACAGTCTCTGAGAATTTCATTTATTAATTTTAGGTCTAAGTTCGTCATGTACATTAGTGATGATCTTTCTCAGAAAGCACTCTTCCGGCCCAAGGACGGGATGATAGTAATATAGCCTTAGTTTGGGTACCACCGTGACACTTGCTTAGTGAAACTGAGGGAAACCACACTCAGGATAGCCAGCTGCAGAACTGAAACCAGAAATATCTCGCTAATACTGTTTCGAAGTTCGCGACCGCAACCACTGGACCGAGTGGACTGTGTAAACGGAGTGCACATTTTCCCACTCATTACACATGTTATTTTGCTGGAGCAGCTCCACTATTGCCTACAAATTGCATGATCTCTAATCTCCTAGTTCTTTGAATAGGTGTTAATAGCTTAAATCGCTCTGTGAGCTCTGAAGTAAACCATTGTATGCCCAGGTTATGCTGTCCGAAGATTAAGCCTAGGACCTTTCCAAGACGAGTTACAAAGCTGCTATCTGAAAGATACTAGAACGGCTCTTTTGCGGCGTGGGAGGACCAATAGGTCTGGTAATCGTGGCTATATTCGAGGAAGAAAGTTGTTGTAGTAGCGTTTGCGAGGATAAAATGTGACGTCACTCATTACGTTGCAAAAGGCACAGAAGTACATATTTTAATGACGGTACATGTACTTTCGTGCCATTTTAATATGATATACGTTATGAAACTGTCTTTACATGTTGGAAGATAAATGTATGTTGCTGTAGAGAGCTTAACACAAAATTTGTGTGTGAAAATATAAAGATCTGCACTAGGGAAGAAGGAGAATTCTGTTATTTCTGTCGCCCATACTGGCTCAGGTTTTCCAAGATTTTCCTTAGTCACTAGGAAAATGCTGTTATGGTGTCTAAACTAAGCACCTGGCGCCTATCTTCCTCATCCCTACATCAAGAGAGTGCTCGCAGAGGAATATCAGTACTCAGAAGCATGACGGACTTAGATCATAGACACCAGGTGAGCCCAGATTTTTCTTTTTAAAAATGTAGTTAAATTTTACAGGAAGAAACTAGAAACAAAGACGCTAAAAATTTAGCAGGAATTCGCAAAATTAAAGAACATATTAATTGAGATGTGGCACTGATTTGGAAGAATGTAAACTGTTTACTACTTATGTTTTTTTTAAAAATAGCTGGAAAACTTAAGTTCAACAACTTTCTACTTCAAGTTTCTAGAACTCAAATATTCCTGCTTTAGTTATTATGCATAATTCTGTTACAAGTAAAATTTTGGGCACTGACCCCATTTAGAAATTTGTAAATCTGGCAACTCTAATATGGAGTTCAAGTTCAGTTCATGTTATGTTTTCGTTAGTCATATAACCTGCTTCACAGGTAGATGGACCAACTAAAAATATTGTCGATTGTCTTGAAATTAGGTCACTAAAATTTGTCTTAAGCAACCGTGAACGTGAAATCAAGTACTGCTTCGCTAGTCTTCAAATAGGAACAAGATTGAGCTTTCTTTCGTTTTCAGTACATTTATTTTACTTTCTGTGATTTTTAGTGACATATGTGGATCATTTTCGAGCAAACATGATATATGTATTGACATACATGAGCAGCTACTCTCTTTGCTTTATAAACAAGGGAGTCCCTATCTCGATATGCTGTATATAATCCACTTAAAACTGTAAGTCCTGCCTCTAGAATATTAACGTCATCTCCATTCTATGGGGGTAATGATAAAAAGTCATTAGTTCACCTTGTTTAGGGTTCTTCGTTCCAGCCGTCATATACGGTAGTCGTATCTAAATATGATTGATTAACAAAAAGATAACTTTGATTTGCAGGCAAAAATATTAAAAAGAATTATAAACTTTGTTCTGAAGATTCGTTTCTTAAAAATATGACCTGGGAATTTGTGAAACTAAAAAGTCAGCTCTTGATAACCCATGGAATACAGCTGTTAGAACAACCTTACTTGATGCGTAGAGTTCAGTACCTTTTGCCAATAGTTTTGATAATTTAAATATTGCACAAAAGTTCTATAATTATTCACTATTATTATTAGTTACAAGAACTAACATTGTTCCCAAATACCTAATTTTTACATAGGAATCGATAACTAAATGGTTATTAACCTTTCAAAAACTGCCGAAATCGTTGACATTAAACAGAAACCTTATGTACATCCTTTGTTAGGTTTTAGATCAACGGTGTATTGACTGTATTTGGAGCAGTATTGTGAAAGGTTGAAACCAACACTCATTCAGTAATTGAAACTTTGCTTCGTATTTTAAAAGAATTTTGGTTCCTTTTTACTTATTTTAATAGTGAATAATGTCTATTCTGCTTAGACACTTTAACACAAATCTTAGTTATGTTGACATTTTCCAAGTTAATATTTAGCATGTTAAACTGCCAATCAGTACATGTAATCGTATAAAATATTCACAATCTAACTTTGAACTTGATATTAAAAATTATATAGGCCTATCTATTAGTGGACAATATTCGAAAAACAGTTACCAAGAAAATGATAGCTTATGAAATGCTAACGTACGTACAATCATTATCACAATTTGAATTGCTTTCGTTAACTGTTTCTGAGGACGATTAGACATGTCTCGAAAACGAAGCTTTAACACGAATTTTGCTGTTGATGATCATGATGGTGATGTTCTGCCCGAAGGCAGGTCGTGGCTTGAAAGTTCCTGGGTAAGGCGAACCAATGGTGCTTTCCCTTGCCTTCTATTGACGGGTTATATATAACCTTACTTATATTTTTTACTTGTTTTTTTTGGCCCGAGAAGTTAAAGTTTCTTGATCAAATTTAGATAAAGTCTGTTTAATCTTCTCACATTTTACAAATATGATATATTTGTAAAATGATATATGATATATATTGGATTTATATATATTACTTTTTCTTAGAGATTTTTTACATCGGATTTCTCTATGAGTAAATTATTATCGGATTTCACTACGAATCACAGAACTTAGTCGCATGTGGTTGGTTAGTTTCCTCAAGAATATCAAGAAACGATATCAGGCTTTTAAATGGTTTAAGTTTTATCTCCAAAAATTGCACCCTTCTTAAATTAAAATAGTAAATACATACAGAGTGTTTAAAAATGTATGATCATGATTTGTAGAGTGAATTTCTCATACGAAAACAAGGAAACACAAGTTCATTTGAAGAAATGTAAAAGCATGCAGAATTTCAGAGCTGAAGACATCCAACTATATCACGATCTCCTGACATATGACGTAATATCTTAACAAGTAATGACGTAGCATGAGTCAGTTTAGCAAATGAAAATCAAAGCTATACCCGGGGAAGTATGTCTATAATGTAACATCAATTGAGACATTTAGTGACAAAAAAGGGAGCTAACCCACAAAGTTAATAAAGTCGTGATTACTATTTATTTTCATTTGCCTGACCACTGTCTGCAATTGGATTATCACTATTCCAAGGTTCCAGGGTCCATCAGACAACAAATAGTGATAATCAAATTGCAGACAGAGGTCAGGCAAATGAAAATAAATAGTAATCACGACCTTTTAACTTTGTGGGTTAGTTCTTTCTGTCAATGAAAGCCTAAATTATTTGAGAAAAACAATTTTACGTGTCCCCTCTATACTGTATTTACCCTGTCACATACTATGCAAAATACACTCTTTGGGAACTTCTGCGATTGCAAATTGCTAAGCAGACGCATGTTGCATGCTCATTTGTCAACATTTTATGTAATTTGTGACGATCCCCGACCCAACTTGCTTTTACGTCTATTTCCAAAACTACGCATGCTTTTATATTTCTTGAAATGAACCTCTTTTTCTCCTTTTTTTCAGTCTATAGAATTTGCATTGCAATTTATGACCATCGTTTCTTATAAACACCCTCTACATTAATTGTTTCATCAAAGTTGTTCACCGAGTTGGTAGAACTCAGTTGGTAGAACATTTGCTTCTCTTTCGAGTGGTTCTGGGTTCGATACAAACGGCCTACCATCCTGACTGAGGTTTTTCTTGACATTTTTCTCAGTCTCACCAGAAAAATGCAGGAATCATACCTCCAACTTAACCCTTGACCGATTCCTTCCCACAGGCTTTCCCCTACCCTATCCCGGCCTGAGTCATAGATGCCTGAAGAACATAAATAATTCCAGTTTAATGTAATCATATTGTTATTAAAGTGTTTCTACAACTTATTCATTGATTAAATTAGATAGAAAATTATCAAAAATAACTCTTTCCGTTTTGATTAAAAATTGTAATCTTCAGCGTGGACTATTTCAGTTTTGATACGTGCTGTTTGAACTTGTAATGGGTATTTTTTATCAGTTTTAAAATACATTTTTTTGTTGTTTTTTTTTGTTTCATAGTCTGGTTTTCAGTTTTTATAGAACAGCGTTTCTTGTTCTGTTCAAATCATAGTTTTTGGTTCTGGTAATCGAACCCCAGACGTCTTTTCTCATCAAACGTGGGTTTGTTTGTTCAAATTCCCATTTCACGTTTTATTTTTGCCAAATGTAGGTTTACATTCAAAACTCAGTTGTTTTGTTTCATTCTAAACCCATTTTCTATTATTTTGTTTCTTTCTAAATACAATTTCATTTCTTTTGTTGAAATACTAAATTTTCGCTTTTCTAAAACTTTGATCCCACTCGTATCGCTGCTCGAATTTGTCTTGCTAAAAACCTAGTCGTAGCGTGAGTTTCTCTGAGCAATGACTCGATTCGAGCAAACAGTGAGCACCGATTCGACTCGAGCAGATTGTGAGCACTAACTCGGTTCGATCGAGCAACAGACTGGATTCGAGCAGGTACTGATACCAACTCATCTCGCCTCGAGCAAGTAATGAGCGCCGACTGGACCCAGCTCGAGCAGATAATTGAAGTGCAACTCGACTCGGTTTGAGTAGCGATTCTACTCAACTCGAGAAGGTGGCATGGACACAACTCGAATATATATGAATACCTGCCCTCTTGGTTCGTACTGGACATGTTTTGAGCAAGCGCTCGGTTAAACTCGAGTATGAGTGAGTCGCGATGAAGTCGTGTATATGGACTGAAAATTACATGTCTAGGAAACAGTACAGTTCGGCTGAATGTTTGTAGGTTCGAATTTTCAAATTCAGGAGTACAATCAAAGTGAAACTATCCATTCATGATATACGATACTAAAGGTCATCCATATCCTGCCGCTAAAAGGCAAGAAGTTATGTATAGTTGCCAAGTCAATACAAAATTATTTTAGGCACTTCAAAGATTGACTGTTAGCATTGATTCCGAATGTGCAAACATCTGACGTAATGCCATTTGAAAAGAATAATTTCATGATGAATCTTATGTTTAAATGTTACCATAATCTGCACACCAAGCCCCAAACTTCTACCAACTCTCATATTTGTCTTCCTTGAACTCAACCTCTATACCAGTATTAGTCAGTGCCTTGAAGTAATCCCTCATTTAGAGAAATATAAGTTACTCTTCAAATATCATCTCCCATGAAGAATTGATTTCAATAAAGAAAATCATGGTGATTTAGAAAGTGACTCCAATAAATTCCTTATTCAGTATTTGGAACGACTACAAGCATTATTTAAGAAGAAAGAAAAAACTAGTAACACTTGCCAACTAGTTGCAAACAGTCAAGGACAATTTAAAACAAGAAAGAAAGAGAGAAACGGGATTTGGCATTGTTTTGTTTTGTGGAACTTCATTAGCATTCTCCATGTCTGTGTAGATTGGCTGTGTACGTAGCTGTTGTAATGGATTACTTAAGAAGAGAAAATGAAGACGGAATGAGTTAGAAGGTGTTTATGTTTACGTAAAACCAGTCGTACAGTAATCAGATAAACAAATACGTTGCATACGATCTTGTATTTACTGTGAAGAGTAAAGTGTCGCTCCAAATAAAGGACTTTGCTGTTTGTGCAAAATTTTGGTATAAGTTTGCTGGTTTGTGGGAATTTTTAGCATAAGTGTGCCGGTTAATGGTGAATTTTGGCATAAGTTTGCCGGTTTGTGGAAAATTTTAGCATTAGTGTGCCGGTTAATGGGAAATTTTTGCATAAGTTTGCCAGTTTGTAGGAATGTTTAGCATAAGTGAGCGGGTTAATGATAAAATTTGGCATAAGTGTGCCTGTTAATGGCGAATTTTGGCATAAGTTTGCCGGTTTGTAGGAATTTTTAGCATAAGTGTGCCGGTTAATGGAAAATTTTGGCATACGTGTGTCAGTTATGGAACTTTTCGACATAAGTGTGCCAATATCAAAATGAAAAAATCTTAATGGAAGCAATCTCTTCGCGTAATTAGTAAACTGCTTTTTCCTTGGAATTTTGAGAAATACAATAACTATTACGCTAACAGACACACGATCACAGGACCTACGTCCGTTGTCTTCAATAATATCCTTTAGTTATCATGGGAGATTCTGGTCCCACGGGAAAAATACTGTACTGAATGAACTAATAGTTTTGTAGGAACATGCTGCATATGAGTCATGGTTCGTGAAGGTTCCGAATTGTAAAATTTATTTTTGAACAGTTATGAGTTATAACTTCACAGCTAAGTGGATTATGCTTCAAACAAAGAAAAAAATTTTGATGCCACCTATAACTACTTGTATTGCATTTATATGCCTGAGAATATTAGTGTCATAAATCTTATAATATCACAAAGTGATTCTTTCTCGCATTAACAGTCTTCTCGTAATACTATATTAACGTTTATAACTATCGTATTCAGAGAACGAAACCGGATGGCCAACCTACTTTAACCTAATCCATAAAGAAAGAAAACAAAACGGAAGAAATTGTAACTATATAGAAGGAAAGTTAACATGACTTTTCATAAAAATCAAGTGAAAAAAGAAATATTTTATCATGATACTCTTTTTTTTTTTTTTTTTTTTTGGGAAAGTGCATTCTTGTTTCAAGCACCTGTCAGAACATTAGTAACAATGAAGTAAGGTGTTCAGTATATTGTAGAAAGTTATTGCTTCTCTTTTTATATTAAAGTGAGTGATTTTTGCATTCGATAGACACTGTCGAGTCATCACTAGCACTAGAACGGGTATTTAAAAAGAGAAAGAGAGAGAGAAAAAAAAACCCGAATACGTGCAACATATGGTTGGATCGTCTTCCTTCCTACTTTACACATTCTGTACTCTTTATACTTGATATTTCATGCGACAAATTTTTGCTCAAGAAGCACATGGACGTACAGTATATATACATATAATCTGGATCAGTATGTGAGTGGGCCATTGGGTTGGTTGTCTTGCCTGAAGGTGAAGAAACAAGAACCACTATCATGAAAACAGTCACACACACAACAACTTAACAGAAAAGTATTAGGAGAGGGGAAACACTTAATAGCCTTTCGCTTACTGTCTTTCTAACTGTAACATCATCCGATCTGACTAGACACTTTTTTTCTCCACTTCAATTATCACTTGTTGTTATGGTCACTTGTTCTTCCTTCCTTCCTTCCTTCCTTTTTAGCTACCCTTTCATCTAAATTTTATAACCTTGTTTTAGTCCTCTTCTTCTTCTTCTTCTTCAAAGTACGTGTTTTTATATTTATTATTGGTTAACTTCTTCAATGTGTAACGATGAAATCGAAACAGCTGAGATTCCTGTACGAGAAATCTTGTCCTGGTCTCTTAATTTATGACTGGGCGGTTTTCAACGTAATTGATGAAGTCACCATCGCGCCTTCATCTTGTACTTGTAGTTAAAGTTAACGTGTTAACGCTTAGAGGTTAGATCCGGCAGTATGGGACGATTTCACTTTAGAATAACAAGTTTTGAAAAAAAAAAAAAAAGAATATTCTTCATAAAAGAGAACAGTGGATGCTGTTTGAAACACAATTAATTACCTCAAATGTCCTGAATTGGTTCACAATGTGTTTTGCTAAATACTAATGATAGTATCATTTTGATGTAATAGTCTATTAGTTTGCAAGAAAGTTTGAAGTCTCTCCGACTAAGTATTAAGTAATTAGAGATTTAACTTGTTTGTCGTATTCTTCTTCGTTGAAGGGGTACTGTTCTAGGTCGGGTTCAATTGGACAGTTTTTGTCTCGAACTCTTACTATCTTGTGCCTTCTCTATCTACTGGTAAATGCCTTGTTTACATTACTAACATTTTACCATAGTTAACGTTAACCCGAGTTCATTTTAGTAATGTAAACGGTAGTTACCGTTAACGCGGGTTTCAAATTTAACTAGCGTCAACTTACGACGGTTATCTTGTAACGTTAGTAAGAAACGACTGTCTAAACGCAAGTTAGTTATTAGGCACGAATCACTTCATAAGTTTATTTCTTCCTTTATCGAAGTATATAGTATAATAGTGGTGCGTACCACTTTTAAAGTATAAAAGAATGATGGCAGAACTAATGTACAAAATGTGAGGCTAAAATCAATTCATTTGTGTTCATTTTTTATAATTTAATCCTCTCCCGTGTAACAAGCAGGTTCTTTACTCAACCACGGAAACCTCAACCGGTTTCTTTACAGACAATGGTAATACAAGCACGATAACCAAGTTAAGTTCGGTAGTCTGAACGCAAGTTAGTTTTACCCATAAGTTTTACCATCGTAAAATGTTAGTAATCTCAACAAGGCATTACTCTGACCTTTCGGATGGAGATGATCTAACTTGTCTACCTTTTGGCTATGTTTGTTATCAAACTGCTCTTCTATTCAATCTTCCTTACTGTACAATAAATCGTCAATTTCATCTACTTTCTTCTTCTTATCCCCATTTCGAAAACTTTCAGTGCTTTAACTTCTTGAGCACCCTGTATCTAATTTTTCCATGTTGGAATTTAATCTCTATCTTCTCACACGAAGATTCACTACAGATCAGTGAAAAAACAACTATGAATATAATGTAAAGCTCATTTTTTTAAAAGGATTTTGATACGAATAAATGTATCTTACAGCAGAAAGGTCTGGATTCTGCACCTGAAAAATGTAAGGCTAATTACCAGTCATTCCCAAAGGCGTTATCTATACTAAATAGCAGTGCAAGATCCTGTCCTGAATAGCCTAGTAGCTAATATGGGATGCTTTTATCATAAAGCGACTAGGAAGTTGTTTGGAAGGGCTCAAGAAAAGTCTGACAAACACAGTCAGAATGAGAAAGACACTATTGGTTAGCACTCGCAATACCTTTTCAGAAGGCGACCTATGGGCAGAAAACTATGTATATTTGCTGGTATGTGTCTATGTGTGGATACATATTCTTCTTATTATTATTCTTATTAATATTTCGTTTCGTTGTAAATGTGTGCTTATGAAAAGACGTCCTCACGCACTGTAAAAATAGGAGACACAACGTTCATCCAAAAAATGGAGGCAGCTGAGCTGCCTCCACTTTTTGGATTAACCTATATTCAACCAGTTTTTGGTTGAACGGTTTACTTTCTGTAAAATTTCAAAATGCGTGTATACATTACATATATATGAGTGTTCCAACGTATTTCCTTCAATCCGAGCATTTTTTAAAAGTAGAAAAGAATAAAAGGAAATATTCCTTTAAAATTAAAAATGAAAAAAAAAAATGTTGATCGTCGGGTTTCGATCCAGGGTCCACAAGCACACTGGTCGAACGCTCTAAGCACTTCGCTACAAAGGCAGTTGGTGAATCTGGCTTTCCGAGTGAGCTATGTTTTTACTGTGAAGGAGGTTAATTATTAACACGTTTTTGATTTTACTACGAGGAATGTCTCGTGAAAAAAAGGAGAGATACATTTGCTACAGTGTAAAGATTTGTACCTAACTTAATTTTTCGGTTCACCAGTAAACTCTTTGCTGTTCACAGTGTAAAAACAATGTAAACACTCAAAATGGCGGGACGTTGAGTTGCAAGCAAGTAACGTTACTCCTGTTACTGGATTATAGAATATCCGACTACGGCTTAAACTTCATCCACAAAAGTACGTAACCTCAAAATTGCCTGTTTAGCTTACACTTCGATTAGAAAATGACCGAGTTTTAAACGTAAAATAAGTTGAACGTTCACGGACAAATCACTTTGGCCAGTTTCAACCCATTTTCAGTTAATGTTAAGCTATTACAAAGGAAGTGTTTAACTTTAAAATGGAGTTAATTTTACCAATCTTTCCACTAAAGGGCTTACACTATATCCACGTTTAAGAGTAAATACAACAAAACGCTAATTTTCGACTTTTATTTCTCCATGAAGCGGAGTAACTTTCATCCATTTCGTGTTTCCACTTTTTACAGTGCGTATAATTTTGCTGTAGGTATATTTACTTGCGTTCTTATTGTTGTTTTTTTTTCACATATACTTAGTAATCAATATTCTCATGCAAAAGGAAATGCAATTTAAAATCTAATTTTTAAGTGTAAAAAACAAAATAACTTAAAACAATGTATTTTTAGTTAATTGCTTCATACTATTTATTAATAGTGTACAAAAAGAACTTCTGATAATATTTGATGACATCCCAGAGGAAGGTTTGTGAGCCAAAGGCTGAGCAAGGTGTACCGACAGTGATGTGGCATTATCTTCTATTGAGTTGAAATGGTGTCCTGAGGATAGAACCCATAATGTATAATGAATTCTGAACCACTCTAATTAATGTATATCCCAAAACCAGGAAATGAACCCAAGATCACTTTATTACAAAGTAAAGAGAACAAAACCAAGCATCCTTCGTGGACACAATACAGGCAGATACACTTTAAAAAGCATTAGATTTTACAGTGAAATCACTGGCAGCTTGACCGTCAGTGACATCCCTTGAAACAATTTTATGCACTTCCCGTAAAACTAATTTTTACAGTGAATTTACTGTGAGAATACCGTGAGTTACCGTGAGAATTACCGTTATTTAGTTACCGCTAGAAAATCTTTACAGGGGGATTAACCGTGAGAAAACTTTCCACGGAAGTCACAGTGAGAAAAACTTTACAGGAAGTCACCATGAGACAACTTTTACTCGGGAGTCACGGTGAGAAAAACTTTACAGGGAGTCATCATGAGAAAAACTTTACTGGGGAGTCACCGTGAGTAAAAAAACTTTATGGAGGAGTCACAATGAGAAAAACTTTACAGGAGCCAACGTGAGAAAAACTTTACAGGAAGTTGAGAATTTTTTTACTTGGGAGTCACCGTGAGAAAAAAAAAACTTTACGGGGAGTCATGTAGTTGAAATTAGAATGGAGTTTAAATTTCTCGTTTTGAATGCTACAAAATGAGTAAAAAGAAATCTATTCAAAAGAAAGAATTACAATTTGAAGATAATAACAAGATTAATGAAGACGAAGGGTCAATTAAAAGATTACGTGAGCTGGAGAGCAACTAAATAAGAATGCCGTAGTAGCCATTTAAATGAACAATGAAATGAAAGTGATAAATGGAGGAAGTGAGGTGAACTAGTGTAGAGGAACAAACAACACTTTATTTCATTGTAAGTGGTGATTTCAACGATGGTACCAACAGTATCTCACATATTGGGTGTTTAAAAACACGTTTTATTTTACGGTTACGCGCACTAGCATCAGATGAAAAGGCGGATATGCGCAAAAATAAAAAAAAATTAAAAAAATCTTTCAACAAGTTTCACGGAAAAGGGATGAGAACTTTCAACCTGTGTTTTTCTGTTTCACTTTTCCTCTTTCAAGATCGTTTGACTTCCTTTTCTTCGTCAGAAGATGTGATTTCTTTCCCTTTTGACGTCTCGTTAAGAGAAACAATAAGCGGCATCATGGTTACTCAACCGCATATACAGTTTTTGTTGTTGTTATTATTAAGCACGCATATTACACAGTCTCATACACTTACCACACAAACCATACATGTAAACATTGGAAAGCGGGTGGTCACTTTCTTTGGTTTTTTTACGTTCCAAAGAATTCTTCGTTTCCTTCTTGTTACTTCTTTCTGTTACCCTTCCATTTTGAAGAAGTTTTCTTGTCATGTGTAATGAGTCTTAGGTAATGGAAGTGACTTTCCTTAGTAAAATTAGAGGGGAAAAAATATTTTTCTTGTTCTTTGGCATATAGAAGGAAGTTCAATTAGAGATGATATTACACATCTTCAATGGAATGTTCCTGTCGTACTGTAATGCTTTTGTCATTTTAGTTTTTCACACGAAAACATTTTCTTTTGTACTTACTCCTCTATGAAATGAAGTAAAAAGAAACAAATTGTGATTTCTAAAGAAAGAATACCGCATAGAGATTCAGTCCACTGGATCTTATGATTCAAATGGTTAACCAAACTGGAGGAACTCCTTGAATTTGGACGAAGAGGATCAGCCAGATAAAAGTGCCAATAGGAAGTTCATTCTGCTGACGATATAACAAGGTCGTTTGAACCAAAGCCATTTGGCAAGTTAGGACAATGTAAGGGTTGTCGATTCAAATTTTGTTTTAGTTTAGATTAAGTCCAGCCATGGAAACAGATTTTGGATTAGTAAAAGGTTACATGTACACAGAACAATATTTTTATTTGTTGCAATTAAAACATATTTTCTTGTCGTCTTCAGAGTACATTGATTCATCAGCAGTGGTACAAGTTAGCAATACTGCAGAATCCATGCACTCTGGTCGCCTTGTAATTAAGGGGTCCTGTGCTCGATTCTTGGTGGGTACATAACGTCGTTGGAATAACCAATAGGCGTATCTCAAAAATTGCGATTTTGAGTTAACACTGCCACCTTATATGATTTTACGAGATCTATCGATCGCTGTAAGAATTACAGGCGACAGAGGCGTCATTCCTGAGATATCGAGTTTGTGAGAAGGCGAATCTCAAAGAGAAAGCAGATTTGGCGAATCACCAAAAGGCGTAAGTTGAGATACGTCCATTGGTATTTCCTAAATCATGCTTTTTGTGACTTACGGACTAAAATATACGCCAAACAAATTTTACTACCTTTCGATATTTCTGACTGATAAAAAGGAAACAGCACTCGCTCTTCTTAGGTTTCTTACCGAACAGGGCTAAACAGAAAAACTTGTTCTAACACTGAAAAGAAACAAAAGCATCTACTTATAATTTGTAATTGCTGCAAATTAGAGAACTTGCTGCGTAACTATACTACCGTTTGATGCATTTTGTGTGTGACCTTTGTGAGCATAGGCTCTACGAACCCTTGTCTCTTGTAATGCAAGAAAATGGGTATTCTAATTAAGTGGGATGACGGATCTCAAAACGTCGTCTCATCAGACGATCTCGTCAAAGTTAAAGGACAGTTTCCAAAAGTTGGAACCAAAGTGAAAATGCTGTACAGGAAGAAGTATTATTATGGAACTGTCATGATGCTGGAGGATGAATGTTGTGAAAGTTCAGACAGTGAAGAAGACTTGCCTTTGGCATTTTTTAAAAAACAAGGTACAGAAGAAGATATTAGATCAGCAGCAGCAGCAATTAGTGATGAGGAACTTGAAGATCGAGATGATCCGGACAAAGTCCTGACTATCACCCAGCTTGTGACGAAAAAGGTTGCGAAAATGAGGCGTCACTCTCGTGTGGCTCTGCTCATCTCGTGTGCGTAGTTCACTTTATAGGTGAAGCGTGCGTTGATCACCAAAGTGTAAAAAAGCGACGTACAGAAGCAACTCTCACTCGATGCGAAATCGCACCAACAAACGTAAATAATAAAAGATGTGAAGTTAGATTTTGCTCTGCAGACATTTTTGCAGCTTGTGAGAAATGTCTTGAACTTTTGTGTTGGAATCATTTTGGACAAAATTCTGATTGTAGTGACCATTCACTGTGTCATCCTGAAAAGGCAGATCAAGTGACCACGAGTGTTACTGAAAAATATTCAGTAGAGGGTTGTGAAAAGGAAGTACCAAACAAGAAGCAACCCAGAATAAATAAGCGAAAACTGAGAAAAGAAATAAGACTCAGTGGGAAGGAATATATTTCTCGAAGTGGTAAAACTGTACCTCCTAGAAAGTTAAAGCAAAGATGTGAAAGTTCTTTCTGTAAGATCAGTGGAAAAGGATGTAGTGAAACTACAGACGAAATCCGGAAAGATATTAATCGTGCATATTATGAATACAGGCTCCAAAAAGAATTTGTTGCACGTCATGTTGTGTCCGTTGAGCCAAAACAAAGGACTACTGCAGAATCTTCACGTGGAGCTTCAACCAATTATTATTTTCTCACAGTCGAAAACAAGCAAGTGCCACTGTGTAAAACGTTCTTCCTAAATACTCTGGCTATCAGTGAAAAGTTTGTCAGAGCCGTACTTCAGAAAATGCAAACATCTGGTACCATACAGAAGGACAGAAGAGGAGATCGACACTCTACATTATCACAAAGGGAATGAGGCTATAAGAAAAGGAGTTACTGACCACATTAATAAATTTCCAAGAATGGAATCGCATTACTGCCGAAAGTCAACATCCAGAGAATATCTTCATCCAGATCTAAGTATAACGAAAATGTATTCGTTGTACGTTGCAGACATAGATCAGAATGATAAAGCATGCGCCAGAATATATAAGAATACTTTCAAGAGCGTGAATATCTCATTCCGCAAACCTAAAAAGGACCTGTGTTCCTTGTGTATAAAATAGAGGAAAGGTGATGAAGACAAGGATAAACTACTAGAAGAGACTTACGTGAAACATATGAAAGAGAAGGAAAAAGTTCTTATAACACACTGTAAACTAGAAAGCAGTCAATGTGAGGACCATACATCTGCAGTGTTTGACCTGCAGCAAGTTATACTTTTACCCATTTGTAACGACAGTACAATATTTTATAGGCGTAGATTTGCAAACTATAACTTTACCGTTTATGATCTCAAAAGTAAGGACTGTTATTGCTACCTTTGGAATGAGACCATAAGTAAAGGAGGATCGTCGGAGATTGCAACCTGCATGTACAAATTTCTAACACAAGAAGACAAAAAAGGAGTAAAAAAGATTTCTCTGTTTTCAGACGGATGCACAGGTCAAAATAAGAATTCTATGATTGCAGCTATGCTTCTCTATGTGATCAACAACAGTTCATGTCTTGAAGATGTTTCATTGAGATATTTTGTGACAAACTACGGACAGAATGAGGGTGATGCTGCACACAGTTCCATTTCTACAGCAATGAAGCAGACTGGAAATATTTTCGTTCCAGCTCAACTAGTTTCAGTTATAACACTTGCTCGCAAACAAAAACTCTATATTACAAATCCAGTTGAAACTAATGATTTTCTTGATTTCAAACATCTGTTGCAACAGCTACGACTTCTTATTCTGCGAAGGGATGAGTCAGGAGCTGATATCAAGTGGACTGAAGTGGTCGAGTTTCGCACAAGAAAACAAGAGCTAACCAGGCTATTTTTTTTTCAAAATGAGCCACCTGGATGAGAAATACAGTTCGCTCTGCCTGAAAAGACAAAACACAGATGCTCTGGCAGCACCTCTCGGAAAGCTGAATGACGGAAGAAGGAAACTTCCAAAAGACAAGTACGAAGATTTATTGTCCCTGTGTAAGGGACAGTACCCTGTCATTCGAGAAGAGGAATATGCTAATTATTACAAACATTTACCCCATGAATAACTGTGAATGTACATTTCTTATATTTTGTGAAGTAACCTTGAAATTTTGTCACCTACGTAATTTTGTAATCTGTGAAGTAACTGCAAGTTCTGTAACTTGTGAGGCGTAACTCATTGAATAGCTACATATGTGAACTCACCAAAGGTCGTATCTCAAAGTTTTTTCATTCTTTATATTTTTTAAAATAATATTCAACTGCTGTTCACATATGAGTGTCTTCATAATTTGGGATATACATGTATCTTACAGGAAAAAATAAAAGATATAAATTTTCAACAAAATAGCATTAACATTCAACGCCTTCAAAAAAGTAAAATTCTTATTTTTGCTCTCCTGTAAAGTAGTGAAATCTGAGATACGCCTATTGGTTATTCAAGCGACGATAAGTGGCTTTGGAACCCGCTTATACTTTAGGCGTCGGCCGTAGAAGGTTGATATCATCTCCATCGGATGAGAGGCAATGTCAAACCATTCTTGGTTTACCTTGTTCAGAAACACTCGAATCACAATCCTTCCTGAGGGTAGATAACTTGCATCATGATCATATATACAAGTACATTCTCAAATATTCACTCATTTGTTATATAATTTACCATTTTCCCCGCTCTTTGACGTCACTAGTTCTCTTATTTTGTCTTATTTCGGCTTCCGAGCTTTTTAACTTTTTCCCGTTCAATATTGTACTTCGGTTGTGAATACTGTGTATTACTGTAATGATACGACAAACTTTGAGAAGTAATAATTTACATAAATCAATAAACAAAGTTTTTTTTTTCAAGGAATTTAGTTAAACATGCTTAGTTTCGTAGCTGCACTGGAAGTTAACGCGTCATCGTTAGAAATGACGTCATATTTCGATCTGTAAGAACGTGAGTCGTGTCAGCTTAACAAATAACAAAGGCCGTTGTACGCAAATAATACACCTAAATAAAGTTTACGATTAAAGAACTGAACTGAGAGGAGATTTATATGCGTGCCTCCCTCGCAATGTCACTTCAATCACCATGCTTTTGTGAGAATTCTAAATAGCATTACCCAATCATAAACATTTGCTCAAATACAGTCTTTTTCGTATAACTTCGATTGTGATTGGCTCAACTGACACGGCAAACGTCACAATACCTAAAAAAGTTATTACGTCATATGTAACGATACCGCTTTAACTTCAAACACCTGGCAGTTACAAAACTACACATATTTTGAATTTTCTTGATGACTGAATTGATTTGATGTGAGTAATCACTTCGCGAAGTCTGTATCATTTTTTAAACTGTGTGCTTTAGCGTCATTTATTACAGACGTCGTAGGAGTTAAACTAAAAACCTAAATGTTACAACTTGAATTTGTATAATAACGAAACGTTTCCTTTATAAACTATCAGCTTAGAGTAAAGTCCATTAAACTTATGGTTAAATAATATTACCACGTATTAAACAATGTTTACAAGAGAATGTATTACAAGGAAAAAAAGAATGATAGTGGATGTTTTTATTCAACTAAAATAGAAAGCTATTTCGGACAAACCAAAAGGAATATTATGGTAAATATGGGTTTGGTGAGGACATTAGATTAGAAGTGGAAAGAAAACAGAGATATCATCCTATGCTATTGAGCAAAACCACAACATTGACCTGAAAGTGTGGTTTAGTGGTTAGGAAGACGAAATAGGATGTGTGGTATAACCAAAACCATCAGAGACAGATACAAAAGATGTTGGTTTTCAAACAATATAATATCGATGAGAATCTACAGAGTTCATATTTAAAAGAAACATTGAAATATTTAATTAATTTAAGTAATTCTTTTACCTTTATTTCTTACGTTTTATGTTCACACTAAGTTTTAGTTTTCGTAGCTAACACTGAGATATGCGTGAAAATAGACCATTATGATTTAAGGTAATATAACTATGTAAATAGGTGTGAGAACAAGTCCAGTTGTGCGTCGATTTGTTGTTAATCAAAACTCAAGTTATTCCTCCAATACAATTTAATGATAACATTACATTACATTGAGAATATGCCCGCAATGTACAGTTCACTTGTAAAGTTTCTCTAGAACTTCTTTTCTTCCTTGCAAATGATTTAAAATTGCTTTAGTATTTCTGCAGTGTTAAGGATGAAAATGCATGACTTATGAAGCTGCTTAAAGGCCTTTTCTGAGCATGAAGTAATATTTTGCAAGTTGATTTAATTTGCAACATGAGTTCTATTTTCGGATTTTATCTTTGTTTGTCGGTTTAAGTACAGTAATAGGTTATAACTGAGATGACGGATTTTATCCTCACTTTCTTCTGGTCCACCGAGATCGCTTATTAGTGCCCCGTATGTATACGTGAAAGCTACACAATTTATCATGTATCTGTCTGTCTGTGCCTCATGGCCTGAAAAAGTGAGGACTCTAAAACTAGCAGGTCCTTGTCGTTTGCTTACCATTCTCCACTATGAGAATTGGCGCTATAGCCTCAATGAAACCAGCTAGGGGAAGCTGATCTAAGGTTCGAGTTTATCAACCTTCATTTGTGCGATCGTGTTTATCTTGATAATTCTAAAACAAGCAGGCTTTTTTATATTTTCCTTATCCCGCTCTATTTTTACAAGAATTCGTCTGTAATACTTTCTGGTCCAAATGATACGTTTAAAGTGTAAACGATGCACATATTTCTGTAGTGTGGTATGCATGCATCAAAGTAGGTTATTCAAAAGTATCAATTTGTTCGAAGCTATAATTATTGTGTGACTTTTGCACAACTTTCAGGAATATTAGACCGAAATGCTTCATTCCTTGCTGCAAGAAAGAAAGAGAAAAATATTACAAAATCTATTAATTGTCATTCATTAAGATATTTCTTTTCTAATTCTTATTATGTGCGACGTTACTGAGAAAAAGTAAGACGGAAAGTATTTCAAAGCGTCCGTCCATCACGAAACCACAATTCAATTCTTCACACTTCTTTCTTACTTGTTGTTGTTGCTTGAAAACATGTGTATCAGCAATGGAAAGGAATTCCCATCATGAATTATATTTTCCTTTTATAATCAACGGCCTCAAATCCAGGGTTCAGTTGAAATGAACATAGATATACGGACTACAAATGACAGTTATTATGTATTATCCGAACGTAACATTTTCCCATTGGATTTGTTCTGTTCAGAGTACTGAACAGTCAGATAATTTAATTATATGGTTGTGAACTTATTCTGCGAGCCATTGTATCTCTTGATTATATTTGACGTACGTACTGTGTCCCACTTCATTTTAGTTCGTAGACTGGGTCAATCGGGTCACCGGATTCAGTTTCGGACCAGTTACGTTCGGGTCAGACCCGGATTATCGGGTCACCAAAAGTAACCCGGTTTCATCTCTGGTAGAAATTGATCCTAGGTAGTTCATATTTCCAAACTAGCTTTCGATTTAAGTTGTCTCGTTATTTTTCCAACGAAATAAAAGTTCTGAAATTATTGTCGTCCAATGGGACATTCTTTATGATTATATCTCATCATCTTAAAGTATCTTCTTTTCTTTCTATCAGTCCTGGTCTTTCAAGGAACAGTAATAGTACAGTGAAATTACACAAAATATGATTCGGGACTGGCGTAAGCCATAGTGCTGTTACCACCCATATAATCAATTTTATTTTATATCCTTTTACAAAATTTGATCAAACCTAGACATTTAAAACAAAAAGATGAAACCTAGTGGAATATACTCTAAATATTGCTCTTATTAACCGATAAAAAATCTTGAAAATACAATTGCGAGTTTTACGCCATTTTGAAAAAAAATGTTCGCCATCTTGGATTTCTCATCTGCATTTAGTTTATGAGGTGTACCTCCTAAACCAATAAACGTAGAAGGCTTGTTCTTTTTTATTATATTTCTAATATTACGAGTATCATAAAAGATTATTATAATTTTTCTCCTTTTTTACATAATTTTAGGATAAAATAAAAATGTGATTTGTATTGGGTAATATATTTTTTCCTTACCTCGTAAATGAGAGTAGATATATATATAAAGTCAAAATGTACAGTGTTAAAGCTGCGTAATGGAGGAAATAGTTCAGAAGGAAAAACAGGAAAATGAGTGATTGCTTATTTTAATTGGAAATAGTTCAGAAATAAAACGATTTACTGTAGAAAAAACTGCAATAAAAAATCATTTTTCGCTATTCTATGCAGAAAAATGTGCTGAATAATATACCAAAGGTTTAAACCGTTTAGAGCCCGAGAACTGGTCGAATGTTGAAAAATTGGCGTCACATTTTTTTTGCATTTATCTCATAAGCGGTGAACTGTGCAAAAAGTTTGCAGAGATACAAAATAAAAGATCGTTATTTCTTCTTTCTAAGTCATTATTACCATTTTACATTTAGAACGAGCAGTTACAAAGTTATCACTGGTTTTAATGTTACTACTTATTTAATCTCTAACAGAGAAACAAGCACTTTGGTAGGTAAAAAAAAGATGGCTTTAGAGAATGAGACCAAGTATTGAATATCAGTGATGGAAGGACGGGCTTCATGTCGGACATCTTGGATTTATGTAGAGAATTTTAAATAGCAAGGGCATCATGTGACATATCGTTTTAGGCTATCCCTTTCCCAGAAATTCAAATATGAATTCTCTTTTTACCTACGTTTATTTATTTAGGAGCAAGGGGCTTTGGGATCTGGGATTGGGGGAAAGATAATGGTTTATCGTTCTATCATTACAGTTAATTCAACATGGCGCTAACTCTTCATGAATGAATCGACATTGTGCTGATAAATGGTGGCCGCAGAACGAGGGTGATTAGTGAGTTCAATGATCATCGCCCGTAGAGACCAGATAGAGTACACACAACAGTTTTCAAGATTTTGAAGAAATGTGAACAGAAAAGGGATATATGCGCGGCAGGGGACGCTGTGAACAACCAACGATTGCAGCCGACGAGAACACAGCAACGGCACTTATGGCAATCATTGTGAAAACGTCCACTAGAAGTACTCGACTATTACAGTCGATATCAGCTTTCAGCTAGAGATCTGTATTACGGGTAAAGTATGGAAATAACTGTCATCCGTATAGGCTGCAATTGCAACAACACTTGAGTGAGGATGACGCAGACTGGTGGTTACAGACTACTTCAGAGCTGTGCAATGAGAATCCCGTTTTTTCTTTCTGTGAATTGTTTAGCGATGAAGCCCCCTCTATATTCAAAGTGAAAACAACAAATATAACAATCGTTATTGGTTTGATGCCAGTCAATTATGGATAGAAGACAGTAAAACAGGCGGCGTAACCACAATCCGTGTGGTCTGGGATTAGGACACTCGGATTGTGAGGTGGTCATCCGTCGCAACCACTCACCAGCACAATCTCGATCCATTCATGAAGCGTTAGTTCCATGTTGAATCACCTGCAACGACAGAATAACAAACCATTATTTTTTTTTTACCAAATCCCAGATCTCAAAGCCCCTTCTCCTAAACAAATAAATGTAGGGGAAAAGAGACACATGACGTCCTTCCTATTTTAAATTCTCCATATAAATTCAATATGGCGGTTTTCAAGATGGGTGACATGGAGCCATCACTGATATCTATCAACACTTGGTCTCACTTCCTATAGCCATTTCCTTTTACCTAAAACTTAAATGTTTTCTTTAATACGCTTTTCCTTAAAGAGTTTAAAATGACAACATTAAAAGCGGTGATAGCTTTATAACCAACCGTTCGTTCTAAGTTAAAAAAAAGTGATCGTGATTCAGAAAGAAGAAATAACGACCTTTCATTATGTACTCCTGCAAAATTTTTGTACGAGACACCGTTCATGAGATAAATGCAAGAAAAACATTTGTAGCGCCAAATTTTTTCATAATGGCGAATAGTTCTCGAGTTCTAAACGGTTTAAATTTTAGTGTTATTCAACATATTTTTCTACATGAAAAAGAATAAAATCAGTTTTATAGCAGTTTTTTTTAAAAAAAAACTAAATTATTTTATCCCTGGAATATTTCCATTGGAATAAACCAGTCAGTTACTTTTCTGCCATGTTTGCAGCTACTTACGCATCTATTATATTGTGGCAATATATACATAATTTTATAGATTATAAAATTTGATATGAACTTTTATTAGGAACTTTTTCTTATACTTTGGCTCTGCTGACATGTACGAGGTAAGAAAAAAATATATTACCCAACACAGATTTCAGTTTTTATTTTATCCTAAAATTATGCAAAAATGGCTACTCGTCGACAAAAAGTAATAATAATATTGTTTTATGTTGTCCACAATATTAGAAATATAATAAAAGATGAAAGAGGCTTCTAGGTTCATTAGTTTAGGAATTATGCCTCATAAACCAAGTGCATATGAGAAATCCAAGATGGCGGATTTTTTTCAAAATGGCGTAAAACCCGTAATTTGATTTTATTTATTTTAAATAGAGCAATGTAATTATATCCGATACGTTGTATCCTCAGCTACTCACGGTGCATGAATGATCTTTTCTTCGCTTTTCAAACAAGGGGATGCAGGCTCGATTCTCGGTGAGGACACACTCAACGTGATGATTTCGTAATATACTTTAAACTGTAAGTTCCGTTCTTGCGACATCAGTTTCATCCAATGGAAGGTGGTTACAAACTAACATGGACTCACCTTGCACAAGGATATTCGAGTTATACTCGTGCTTTCGGGTGTGTGTTTCTTGCAACAGGATCGTAAGGAACTGAGTGGACCACAAACATAATTTTCTTTTACGTTCTTTTGGTTCCTTAGAATTTGAAATCAGTTTCCTTAATCTCTATTTTTCAACACAGACTATTTATTAGATGTGAGAAGATATTGAACTAAATTGTGCTGCTGCTTTGTAATTTTCAATTCTGAAACAAAACTATGACACTACTATGAAATTTCCTGTACTTAAATTAAGATAATAGTAGCACAATTTTCAAAGCTCTGAATTTAAACTTTGCAAGTTTTTCTATTTGTCCAGCTGTTATGTACTAAATTCTTAATGACTAAATTGTTCTTACAGTGAGCAAAAGCAAGAGGAAAATATGTTCTGCAACTCGTTTTACGGTAGATACAGACTAATTTACTAATTTTACATTAAAATCTATGGTCTAAGTCTGTCTTACTTCTGAGGATGAAGTGCTTCCGAAAACGTGACTCTCGTGGTGAAATAGATTAAGAATGTGACGATGAAGCAGGGTGTCTACTAGCATATCGGAGAGGGGGTGAAAACTCTAGGAAATTTAACAAAGCATTGATATATCCACACCAACACCCCAGTCATAGATACCCTTGTCCTTCCTGACATTCTTAATCTGTTTCATAGAAAGTTATATTCGTGGGTGGGGGGACTCCTAGATGTAAAATTAATTCGTAAGAAAAGGCAAAAAGAGCGCCATGGATAAACATTGCCGCTAAGGGTGATTGGTGATCAGATTGCTACCTGTTCTGCTTTCCACAATCAAGAATATTGCAAAGTAGACCATGGGAAAAGGTTAAGTTTCCAGAGTTTCAATATTCTTCCATGGCTTCTTTCTTTAATTTTGGTATTAGTACAATTAGAATTCAAATAACTACCATCACCAATAAAATTATGCCATCTTAACTGTTAAACCTTGAAAGTCAATTATAATAGTAGTTCCAAAGAACCTAAGATTACGGAAATACAGTTCCTGACTCAGAGTCGAGCCAACATCTCACAGAAACTTGAGAAGAATCAAATCGGTGGCTAATTAGTTCGAATGAAGCTAATTCATACATATCCACAATTCCGTAACGTAGTTTTAGCTCCTGCATTGCACTACAATCTCGAAGATCTTTGAAGAGTCTAGAAACTTAGTATATATCTTCGAGTCCTTCTTGCATTACGTACTGTTCCTAACCGCTGTGGTTTTACATTCACTTTTTCACGTGACTCGTCAGTTCGATTTCTTCATGCAATGTTGAAAATGTTTACCTGTACAAACACATGTTACCTCTCGTTGTTTATGTGTGTACACGATTGCAAGATTTCCGTATGAATATGCGATCATGTGAATTCCCTGTGTGAACATGTTTGATTTATTCTTGGGAATCTGACAAAACAAAGGAAGAAACCTTCCTGAACTTAATGAATATATTATGAGCAAAATTGTTGAAAATTAATAAGTTCTTGTAACACCCACATACATACATACATACACACACGCCCATACAAACAGATATAGGTCATTTCCACTCTCGCAATGATGGTTGTATTACCATTTGGTAAATATTCTCATGTTTGGCACATGATTTCCTGTATGTTTATGGATGTTAGAAATATTTTTAACTTATGCTCTTAGTTTACCAGATAAAGCCATATTTTCAATATGGCGATTGATATTTTCTAGTCATTTTATCGTTCACAGAAACTTTAATATCTTAAAATCTATAAGAGGACGTAGCTCAGTTGGTAGAGCGTTCGCAATGCATTCTGGAGGTCGTGGATTCGATACTAGCAGCCGACCATCTTGACTCAGTTCTTTTCAGGGTTTCCCCACAGTCACATCAGGCAAATGACGACATGATACCCTTAATTAGGCCCTGGCAGATTCCTTCTAGTATCCAATTCCTTACCATGTCCCGGAATTGAGTCATAGATGCCTAAAGACAGTAAATAAATTCAATAAGAAGAATTAGATACCTGAAACAAAGTTGGGTTCATTTAGCTTAAATGAACATATGTAATTTTTACACTAACGGAAAGTCGTCATATTCATGCTTATTTAGACCTACTTTTACTTCATGTAATTTATGAAAATCGAAAACTTCGTTCGAGGACTCCCCTGCGCACATATTGCACAATTTTGCAATATACATTGTTGGAAAGAGCAGGTTTGAAGACTTTGACGATAGCATGCTTTATCTCCTCGTGGTACAGAAAATATGAAGATCTGAAGTTCAATTTGCCACGCTTTTAGCAGCCTGTAGTTGGAGGAATTTCTACCCCGTGACAGACTATTTAAATTTATTTTTTATGTACTATTATCCGGAGTTCACTCTTCTGGGTGGTGGGGGTGAGGAAGATAGCGACCAGAGCCTTAGTTAAGGTATTATGTTGAGCGATCAGAAGATTCGCCTGATGAATATGATAGGATTCCTCCTCATTGTTCACAAATTTTCCAACAGAACCCACGGGAGCTGACAATTTTGAACCATAAGCTAATTTGATAGAACTCTGATATTTCGTTCTTTTTGTTTTTTTTTTATTTTAAGGCCATTAGGCAACTATGGCTCAGGCCGTATGGATGATGATAGGATGAATTGATGGAATGAAGAAAGTGGGAGGAAATGGGAGAACCCCGAGAAAACTCACGCACACAGTATTTGTCCATCACAAAGCCCACATGGCATGAGAAGGGATCGATCGGACGACCCGTAGAACCAGAGGTGAGCGCTCTACCAACTGAGTCACCGTAACCCCTCGTTCTTTTTTTTTAATTACTAAGTAAAGAAATTGTAAAGTTATTATCTGTTTGGGTATTTAAACAACGTTAAAACTTAAACCAAAACAAAAGCAGAATGAAAAAAAAAATTGGTAGTAAACCGAAAAAACGAGTTTTGAACAAAATAACATTGGTAATAAAGATTCGAGAATTAAATTATAAAGTAAAAAAAAAACGAAAATATATATATATATATATATATATATATATATATATATATATATATATACACAACTTTTCTTTATACCAATCGCTAGTGTATAGGTACTCGATATAATCAAACAG
>JAGDQP010013506.1:0-27814 GCA_022664845.1 Lepisma saccharinum
CTTTTAGGAATATCGGGTTCGTAATGAGACAAGGAAGTGACTTCTCGAATATTGATGTTTTAAAAACTTTATATACCGCGTATGTTCGATCGAAGTTAGAATATCTGCAGTAGTATGGCATCCTAATGCAAAGAAGAACACACAGGAAATCGAAATTATACAATCTAAATTTGTTCGCTTTTTAACATACAAAGAAATAGGAACATATCCTAAATTCGAAAACTACTTGAACCCAGTAAACAAGTACTTATTCCAATGTCTGGAAAATGGAAAATTTAATTTTCTACTATCTTTTCTACACAAACTAGTACATAGTAAAATTCATTCAGGAAAATTATTATCCGAAATAAGGTTGCACGTTCCGCAAAGTGTTACTCGAACTCGTAATGTCGTCTTCGACTCCCACCCCAAAGGACCAATGCATTAGATATATCGCCTATTAAGAGAATAGGCTCATTATAAAATTGTATTCTTAAAGCATGTCCAGAGTTAGACATATTTAATGTAAATACAATTGAATTTCTCTGATATATAGAGTAATGAATTGTTTTTGCAGAATGTCACCAAAAAGCATCAAATATGAATATATAGTCTCTTGAAGAATGTATCATATGTACAATCAACACCTGAACTAAGTACATAACCTGTTGTGTTCAATAAATAAATAAATAAAAACATATAACAGGGGTAGCTCTGTTGGGCTCCGTTGGGCTCGGAGAAAGCTTGTAATCGATGGTGATACCCCGGTATCATTTCTAAAATGGTCCAGGGCAATACCCCCTTACATTATTCACTTTATGCGTTCATACCTGAAGGACCGAACCTTTTCAATGTTTGGCATAAGAATAAAAATTCCTCCAAAAGAGAAATAAAAACAGGAGTCCCACAGGGATCCCTAATAGGTCCAATCCTATTTTTGCTCTATGTTAATGCCATCCCAAGAGGCCCTCAAACAGAAATAGCAATATTCGCGGATGACTCGATAATATATTCATCATTTGTGCCCAACCGAGTAACTAAATATATACAATAACATCATCATATCCTTAAATCATTGCTCAAGAGATGGAAGATAAGAGATAACGCGACTAAATTTTAGGCGATTCAGTTCACCAAAAGACACCGTAATCCGAATAAGCAATTAGTACTAAAATAGATTGGGTCAAGCAAGTAAAATATCTAGGTGTAACTTTAGATCGAACATTAGCTAAACATGCAAGAATTCAAGCATGTAAAGCGCACGAGCGTCTGTTCCTACCTGCTGCACTGTAAGTTCCTGCACTTAGCTTGCAGAGTAAACTCACACTGTACAAAATGCTCGCCCGATCTATAATTACGTATGCTGCTCCACCTTAGGCCTTTGCTGCCAACTACCATATCAAGAGGCTTAAAAAGTACAGTATCGATCCATCAGACTTATACTGAGACTAAACAAATTTATACCGGTTGCATTGATAAAGAAGGAGATGGAGTTGCGTACGATCAGAAACAGCATAAAAAACTAACTAAATCATTCTATTCATCCTCCCACGATAATTCAAACTAACTGATAAGCACACTTGGTATTTACACCCCGTAAATGCCATATAATTGCAATATACCTCTTCATATACTAAAGACGATTCCCTACGTAAACAAAAAGAGATTAAGAAATACAGTTAATAATCGAAGTATGTACTATCATGGTCAATATAATGTTTACATGACTTTATTACACACATTTTTTCTAAGCCTAGAAGATAGGCCACCCAACTAACGTAAAAGGGGACGAGATGTGATTCTGAAAGTGTGTGCCTGAACGAGAAAGGGTTTGAAATGTCTTTTCCTTAAGAGAAATGATTATCGCATGTCCTGGTTTCTGGAAATATATTTATGGTTTCTTGTAGTATGTAGGAATAATGAAAAAAACGTAAGACAATAGCATTAGAAACACCAAAACAAGGAACATAACGCAATTTTTACTTTAGTTGGGCCATTAGTTGAAATTTACTGAAAGATGTAATAAAAATTGTTCAGTAGAAAAGATCCTTGTCGAACATAGAGAAACGAAAATGAACGTTGAAACCTATGGTTACTAGGTAATTATTTTTTTCCTAATGAATCGAGTATTACATAGAACGCTAACGTTATGCAGTGAAGACAAGACGATATCAGTTCTTAAAAATGGGGCACGATATTTATGCGTTATAATTTATGATATTATGTTGGTATTTACGTTACAAAGAAGATGTTAGTAGAAAATACGCCAAATATATAGCGTGCTAAGTTAGTAATATATATTTATTTACATCCGTCTACCATTGTGGAATCCTTCACATTCTGTATGTTTGTGGCATCCACTATTGATTGTTATGTATAACAATTTTTGAAAAAACGTATATTAGACTTATAAATTATCGTTATTAACGCCATTTATTTAGATTTTAGAAAATCCAATTTCCCCCCCTCCCTATTCATGCAATAGTCAATGTGAATCCCCTTTACTCTCTTATCATTGCGGGACCCATATACGAATGTTTCATACTATCGTTATGAAACCTTTCTATGTCCAGTCGTATCAACCTTTATGCTTCATGCCAGTACTTCGAAACATAATGGTATCAGGAAGCGATAAATGGAAAATTGAGGGGTATAAAAGCATTTTATGATTTTTCATGCATATTATTTTTCAAAATAATTTATACCCAGCTGCCGTTACACTAGGTTTGAGTACATAGCAATCACAGATTTTAATTTGTTGTCTAACTTCTGGAGCAGGTTCAACAATATTTGTTGAGCGCTGCTGACTTCATTTTGAATGTCGGTTGCGAGAGAACCCCGAAAACAATATGATTTTAGTTGCGTAATTTTATTCTCGAGCAAAATTACATGACTAATTTCAATGTTGGGGCTGTCTGAAGCCATGGGTAGGTCTATTATTCTGTATATGCCGTATCCATACAAGTTTTTGGATGCTATGTTTGGACCACGTTATTAAATTACATTTTAGGTTAGAAGGAACCTTGTTCCAATACATCAGAAAGATGAAAATAAAGAATTGTTATTCATTCTTTACGGAAATGACTAAACTTTATAAATGTTACGCATTTTCCCCTTACAGGTATTTCTGACATTAATCCTGCAATCGATGCAGCTGCCTGAGGGGGGCGTTGTTTGTCGTTGTCATGGAGCTCACCAAACAATCAATCCAGGTCGCGCGTGGCGTGGGTAGATACTGCTAGCGCGTGGCTGACCCCCAGTAATCGTTTCTCCAGCGACTCCCCGGGATGTTATACTGTTACGCATTAATAGCATGTTAAAGGCACTATTAATTGGGTTTGTCAAGAAAGATGTGGTTTATCAAGAGAGATGCGTCATATTTCCCTTCAAGGTAACAATGTAAAATGGACCCGTTTGAAGTATTTCCAGACTTCCAAAGTAGCCAAGAATGGTGCCATGAAGACAAATTCATTCGAGGCTGTCGTCTGGATTTTGGGGGCATCCCAAGGTGAATGGTACGTATCTAGGCTCGATTTTGTTAACATATTTAACCCCACGTTCGCCGCAAGATGGAGCAAACCACAAAGATATCACACATTGCGCCAAAAACCGTCTCGCACCTCTCCTCCCACCGTATCGTCATCCCCGATGCATCCCCCCGCTCGGAAGCCCTTGTTACAGGTGACATTTGCCAGCCCAATCCGGTCTCTTAAAGGGTCAATTGCTGCTCGGAAGCCCCCGTTGCAGCTTACTTTTGTCTGCTTAGTTCGGTCTCTTATATGACCGGACAGGGAGTCGCAATCGCTTATTTTTAGGTTCCGAGTTGGCTCCAAGTCGGAGAAGGCCCCGGTCGCGTTAGCCCTGGCAGGATCGACACTTCGCTTGCTAAGCAACCACCGGGTCCTTCCTGATTGGTGCAGAAAAACGGAAGGGAGGATTCTAGTCGGATTGATCCAGGGTTCGAGGAAGAGTCAGAAGGCTGAAGCGGGTTAAGAGCGGGTCCTACCTTTCCCATAATAAAATGTGATGGAGAAAAAATATTCCCCCCCTTACTCCACGGATATCCCACAAAACACTGAACATCATTTTGCAGGGGTAAAGATCATGTTTTGTCAGTTACTGACTCCCCTCTCCCCGTTTAGGTACCCACTGCCGTTTGCGTGTAATGTTAAGGTAGATGGCCCACTTTTCATCTCTTGTCTCCATTCTGTTCATAAATGACTCGCATCTGTGATGGGTGAGCACTGAGCAGGGAACTACACATGTCGACTCACTGCTACTTATGTTGAGATGTTAAATCATGGGGTACTTTTTTTAGTTTTGCCACGGGCCTAAGGTCCTGCAGATGATGATAAACGGTCGAATGGGTGACATGGACTTTGGTGGACACGTCTTCAACAGTTTACATTGGAGTTGCCTCCACACCTGTTTGCAGTGGGTCGTTGTCCAGCTGCACAAGTTTCCCTTCTGGTATCTTTTCAGTGACGCTGGTGTGTCCAGACCGAAACCTCTGGAACCACCTCTGGCATTTTCGCAGATCCACAAAACCCTGGCTATATACAACATTGATGTGTTTTGGTGCGGGCTGCCATTCGATTCCGTGCCTGTTCGTGTCTTCTACGCATTGACAGATATGTGACCAGCCAACTTTACATCGATAATATGTTGGGCCCGATTGTGCAGACAGGTACGAAATGGCTACCTCGAGGCCCCTGGCGCTGCACCTTCCCATATATTTTTGAAAGGTTATTCTAAAATATAAATATTTAATGATTGTTAGGAAAATCTTATATATCATTGAACAATACAGATACAGTTGCTAACTTTGTTTAATGGTTCGTATTACCAATACAAACAGGATAACAATCAGAGTTTAACATACTTGTATATTCAAAACATTATAATTTTATTACATGTAAATGCTTCTACCTAAAATATAAGTAATGCTATTACTTACTTGAAAACCACAAAAAGTATAACATTAATTACAAGCAAGTACCCCTTTCTTCGGAAAATCTAATTCGGAATATGAAAATTCCATGTTTATTTTTTCCGTGGAAAAAGACATTTCTATCGTTTGATCTTAGTTTCGATATATCGATATCGCGACCGATATATCGATAGATATATGATATTACTTACTTGACAGGTTCCACGACGTTGAAAACCACAAAAAAATGCTAAAACATGGTTTTTAACCTCGTGGAACCTGTCAAGTAAGTAATATCATATATCTATCGATATATCGGTCGCGATATCGATATATCGAAACTAAGATCAAACGATAGAAATGTCTTTTTCCACGGAAAAAATAAACATGGAATTTTCATATTCCGAATTAGATTTTCCGAAGAAAGGGGTACTTGCTTGTAATTAATGTTATACTTTTGATAAAGGGTATATATGTCCCTTAGTCTACAGTCTAAACAAATAAATAATCTTTACTTTAATAACAGTAGACAACTATATTTTTAAATTGTGCGATTTTGGTGCCCTCCCAGAACGGCAACTGGGGCACCTGCTCTGTTTTCTGCCCCATGTTGCGGCTCTATCTGTAAGCTTTGCGCAAGGTAATCCTAGACGACAAGTAATCTCACATAGTAAATTAAAGTATGGATCCCAGCACAACATTGCATTAAATTGCCACTTTACTATTAAATATATCTATACAAGAAAATAACGACAAAAAGAATTATTGTTAGAAAGCAACTCCTAGTCCAGATGGGAGGTAGTTATAAATGTTTGGATTTATAACTACCTCATTTCAAATAACGGATCTATTGTTTACTTCATATCAAACAAGTTGATTTATAACTTAAATTATTATACGTATAAATATGTTTATCCCCTCCTTACAAGCTCTTAAAACATTAGAACGTTAATAAAAATTCAATGAATTAAAATTCAATGAATGGGTATTGCCTCCAACAAATTTCTTGTCGGCTGATTCGGTTTACGAGAGGATTTGAAACTATCCTCTCCCATGTTTATCCTTTACCCTATGAAATAATGAAGAGGATAGAAAATAACATCTGTTCGGATGAGGAAAAAATTGAT
Organism: Lepisma saccharinum; assembly: GCA_022664845.1. NCBI lineage: Eukaryota > Metazoa > Arthropoda > Insecta > Zygentoma > Lepismatidae > Lepisma > Lepisma saccharinum. The sequence goes on from JAGDQP010013506.1 coordinate 6,037, forward strand.
AATGAACATTCTCTCAAAACAACAATATACAGCCTGTCTATAACCCAACCCAAAATAGGTCTTTGATTGAACCTCACCGACACTTGTTTACCTTTCGAAATGCTGCCAGACCAATGCTGTGGTGTTTACAAACTTCACACCCTCTTATCGCTCCCGTCCTGCAACTTACGAATCTATTTTAAATGTAATTTATGAAGTAGCTTATATGTAAAATCATGGAATTTGTTTCAAAAACTTCATATTCTAAGTTCGCATTTCAAATTCCCATTTTTAAACCAGTTATATTTGTTTTCAACAAATCTTTTTTTTTTTCATTTTTCAGTGTTGGGGGCCCCTGGCGATTGTCAAGTAGCCAGCCTGGCCAGTCCGGGCCTGAGTACAGACCTTGCTGGGGCCACATTTCAGCAAGATAACTTGCATTAGCATGTGACCCGTGATGTCATAGACTCCCCATCTGGAGACAATATTGCAGTGCCTTGACTTCCGCTGTTGAACACGTCTGGTCAATAATTGTACAACGCCTCTCACGTCAGCGACTCCCCTAGCTACCGTTAATGAGCTGTGGCATTGTGTCGAAAACGTATGTCTTGCAATATCCCAGGAGGGCATATAAGGATTCATTATTTGTACGCCTGGACGCGTTGCAGGTGTTCTGAACGCCCAAGGTATTCCCACAGGAACCTTCGAGTAGTTCGGTTCCGCTTTCAGCCAGTTGTCAGGATCGCACAGAGTGGTATGTTTAATCGTTTTTATACTAGTATGTTACGGTATCTATCTGCTAAATTTGGGGCTACTATCTTCTCTATTTTTTGGTGCTGCATTTTTAATGTCGAGGAGTGTAGAAATTCATATTTCTGAGTGAAAGAAATAAAGCATCCAATTTCTTATGTTGTATGAAGTGAAACCACGCAAATTCTGGGCTGGAACTCGGTGTACTTGTCCCACTTTCCTCTTGTAGCACCTTCTCAGCTGCCCTGTTACTTGTGGAAAAAAACACACTCTATTTAATTAGAGCACAAACTCACTACAATGCTATGCAGGTCATTGCATCTTTCCTATTCTGTCTTCACTCCGCTAGTGATTGTGTTGGAACCAATTTCGTCACCGTTTATTATGCTCTTTCTTTTCACTCATAATAACGACACCAAAAACAAAATCGTAAAACAGTGCGATATCTAACGCAACACCATTTAATCTAAGGCAGGAAAACACACTGAGCCATAATTACCTCACCCAAAGGCTAAACTTTTGCTGGGTACTCTGTTATTTTTCAGGATAAATCATTGAGTTTAAGGGAGAGAGAAAGAGAGAGAATACAAGACTACAGCAATATTGCCGCTGTAATATGACAAACATGAAAACAAAAAATGAATTTGTTTTGTTAGTCGTTATGCTCGGTGTTTGCATTTTCAAAATTAAAACAAATCTTTTCTGACTTTCTAACATTTTTTCGCGGAGTGTGTAAAATTTGAAAATAGATAAATGAGAATCCTATTCTGAGTTTATTACCAAATACATTTCAGAGATTAATATGAAATGTTGAAAATGCAAATAGTAGCTAAACAAGGCATTTGTTAATTACGATTAATAAACTCAAGTTCTTTAAAAAAAGAAATAAAGGTAGGTAACCTGGGCGGTCAACGTGACGCTGCGGCGATAAGTCCACCCACAAGATATGCAGGTAATTTCTCAGTAATTCACAACGTATTAAAAGTAAGACATTTTCCTGTACATGTAAGTAAATATTTACTCATCCAAGTGAATAATGTCCATAATAAGTTTTATAACTTTCATATTAAGTGAAATTGCAGATTTATTTTCATTGTAACAACAGTATATATTAGAATTGGAGATCGCATCACTAAACATGTATGTTTTATTAAATATGAATTGACATGGATACAATTGAAGAGTAGAGGCAAAGAAGAGGTATTTGTATGAAAGGTGATTTCTGGTAAACGCGTTTAAAAATTGGAACTCTTCCATATACTCCCATGTATTTCAAACTTTAATAAGCAATATAATTTGGTGAGTATTTCCGCTTTGAATTGAAATTTTCTGAGGTGTTAACTGTCACTGTATAGTATATGCTACGGGTGCTAACTCATTTTTTAAATACACATATTCCATTCTTTCCCTGCATTCTTCAATCGTATTTAATGTAATTTAAACATATCATAAAAGAGAACCTAATATTGTCGACATTAAACCGTTTCCCAATGTGTCCAGATAAAGAATATCAAACTATACATTCGCTCAACATTTGCATTGTGAGCAGGCAGAGAAAAGAAGTACTTAAGAGATTTATGGTTCTGTTTAGCAGAACTGGTACTTAACAATTTCTGATTTGTTCAGTGCTTGCAAGCAGGAGATATAACAAAGATTAGAAGGAAAGAGAAACGCAAATACCGAAACTGTTACCTTAAATACAACTATACCAACCAACATTTAACCTGCAAGGTACACTCACAAAGTGAAAGAGCCCGATTTTATATTAAAATTTGTACATACGAAACCTCGTTAAACACTCACAGCCAAAATTGTAGCTGCCATTTGTCAACTCATACCGAGAAGGGACCCGAGAAAGATGAACAGTATAGAACAAGTAAATCAAATACAGAGTAAGGAAAATGCCTTTTCTTTTGCAAACTGTTATACACATTGAAAGAAAATCCCTATTAATGGATACTGGACCGGAATTGTTACATGCTGGAAGATGTGACGACAATCATAGCATAGAACAATTTGCAGCAAGTCCTAGCAAACGATACAAAACATATTGATGTTCTCTACGTCCATGGTCGCCACAGAAAGAAAAAAACAATTAATTGTACAAATAGGTGGTTTTCTCACAGCATTGCTTGCACCTACTCTACGAGGTTTACTGTGTAGTCTGTTTAAATAAACATGCAGCACGCGATAAACTTATTTTAATCTCGCCAGAAAAATAACATCATTATCAAACCATATCTAATGTCGATGATGAGATGGTAAAAATTTTAAATAATAAAAGTGTAAGTGTAGACGAGATACAGTACAGAGAGGTGTTACACAAACATTTACACATTGCTCAAAAACCCGCACTCGCAACAATACTAAGAATTGAGGGAGAGGAGGGTGATGATGATAATAATGATGAAATAATATCTATTCTCCCCGAAATCTGCCCGCGTAAAGCAAAACCTTTATTACGCAAATCAAGACAAAACCAAAACATTCAATGAGATGCAAGTTGTAACGTGATTATATATGGTAAATTAATCCCCGGTGCTAATATGGTAGATCAAATATCTAATTTTGATAGGTGTCGTAAGAAAAATTATATACCCACTGGCTGGGCTGGCAAATATACCCTTAGAGTATATAGGTAATAATCAACCTATAGAATATATTCGAAAGCTGACATCTGCTGCTCCAAAAGCAAAAGAAGAAGAGTGGGAGGAGCCAGGGCTGTCAAGTAAACGTAAAGCTGTCACTTGGTTCAACTATAAACTATGAAGAAGAGGTTGGCTAATATCTACTATAACACCGCGGATCCTGAATCGTTTTCATCGGCTCCAGCATTATGGAAAGCTGTAAAGAAAATCAATACCTTTACAGCGAGTGGAATAATTACTAAGAGAGCAACCAGAATATACACTGCATAAATCAGTGCGAAAACGTTTTCAACGCAATCCCTATCTTGCGTTTAGTATTGACCATCAGTTGCAAACTGATTTAAACGATATGCAAAATCAACAAAAATATAATGATGGGTACAACTATATTTTAACAGTGATCGATCTATTTTGTAGCTATGTATGGGCTGCGCATGTTCGTAGAACGTCTAAATCGCAGCTTGAAGCAGAGAATGTGGAAATATTTTACAGCGAGGAAGACTTACCGCTACATAGATGAGCTCCCCCGACTAATTCACGGATATAATTCTAGGCCGCACGCAGCACATATATTACCACCCGTTCTAGTGAACAAAGATACGTTTCAACAAGTTTGGAATACAAACCCCACGGCATTCGCAGTGTTAAGACAAAATAATATAAAGAAGAAGATACTGCGCGAATTAATAAGTCGAAACAACATTTTGCAAAAGGCTACAAAGAAGTTTGGACTCTGGAAATATTTATAATAAAACATATACACTAAAAGGAAAAGAAAGTGGTTTATGTCCTAATTGATTAAATGGTGATGTGATTGATGGTACACTTTATGAAAAGGAAATACACGCGGTGCCACTACCTAAATTTTACAAAATAGATGAAATTTTAGAAGCTAAAGGTAAACGTATACCTGTCCGTTGGCGGATTTATCCTGCTGGCTTTTATTCGTGGATGACTGTATCGTATTTAAAAAATCTGTTAGCAACATTTAATAGACAAGGGCAATATAAAGTTCCAGTACGTCAACTTGCAGAATGGAAATAAGATATTTTTATATGCCTAAAATTGGGGGTAACATTAATAGGGTATTATAAGCTAGTGTCATATTTGTGTATATAGCAGAAAAAGAGATTTGATCCTTATCTCCAATGTTATTCGCATCAAGCAGGTTGTGGTTAATTGTATATAGAGGTGGACCATACCAAGTAGGATATGTTATTCGTAGTTTTCTAGGTGGTTTATTCCGTACTGTATTTCCATTATTAAACAAGTTCCAAAAACTATTTGAAAAGAGCTGTTACGTACTGGAATTAATGTAACTGGAGACGTACTAGATAGTAATAGATCCGTTGAAGAAGCTTTAAAATCACGCTGCAAGGAAGCAAAAAGTAATTTAAAGAATAAAGCTCTTCATCGTTGCTAGTAGGATCGGTGAAGAAAACAAGAGTTCGCTTTGCGACAAAACGTAAAAATAATCAAACAAATGGTGTAAAGAAAAAGAGGAAGCAGATATATATTTTTGATTAATTAATTATGGGGTGTAATAGTCTTTACCTCACACTACCCAGTTATAGGTCTATGGAAATTTAATCCAAAATATTTTAGCGTGTTATACTACACAATTATATCATCCTCTTGTGCTCGAGAAAGGTTTATGGGAAACAGCGGTTGTTGAAGTACATTATATAGGGTCATTTAAGAATGTTTCCAAATACACTAATAATATTTATTACCGCGCCACAGATAAAGAAAGCTGGAACATAACTAAATTAATGGTTGCCATTATTATCACGTTGACCATATTCTATTTCAAATTAACTCTAATTGTGATAAATTGAATTTACAATTGAAAGTTAAGCTTCAGTAAAACGCATTGAGGGCAGTAGAGTAAGAAAACATGGAGCAAATGTAGAAGAAGTAGTGCTATCAAGCGAATTAGCCAAAATATTAGGTTTTGATCATATACAACAAGAGAATATTGTACTTGTCCATCATGCTGGTTATCCGCCTGATTTACAGAAATCGCTACCCACACACACGTATATTTATAGTGACATTGTAGAACCTCAAATGGTAGGCGATACTGTTGCTCCACTACTGTATATTATAAATACGAATATTAAAGAGTAGTGCATATCTAGTAATGTACATATCTTGGAAAATCACCATTATTTCACCGTGCAGCGTAAACAGTTTGATCAAATTATTATTGATTTAAGAGATAACACGGGTAATCACTTCCTTTGCAATCTGGCAGGGGATGTGTAAAACTACATTTTCGTGGACGTGACATATCATACGGTATTATAAAAATAAACTAGTGTTAGTATTAATAGCAGAAAAGAAAAAAATACAGTGAGTGTACGAAATCAAAATTAGATCTATTTGAGGGTCTGCTCGCTCAAACGAGTATTATAGGCAATAAACCCGTGCCATATAAACCTGTGGTGTCATATCTGAAAGTTCTCCGATAGAGTTTTTACTCCCCGGCCACGGGGATTATTATATTGATTTACCCCGTACAATGCTACATGTTAGAGGTAAAATTACTAAAACGGATGGTTCTGATTTAACGTCTGCGGATAAGAAAATTGGCTTTGTAAATGATTTTCTCAGTGCAATATTCAGCGAGGTGCAGATATGTCTGAATAATCAACTAATTTCCTATTCTTCCCACACATATCCATATCGCTCGTATATTGAAAAACTATTGCATTATAATGTCAATGCAAAAACAACTCATCTTCAGATGATGATGTGGTTTATAGATACTGAAGGTCATAAGGATAGTATGGTTGATAGTGGTAGTTCTGGTTTTAAACAGCGCTCTCTCCTAACCGGGTTATGTCGCCCGTTTGAATTATTGGGCTATATTCACGGTGATATTTTAAATCCGGAGAAATTTCTATTGAATGGTGTACAGTTGAGTATTAAGCTTATTCTTTCCAAACCCGTATTTTGTATAATGGGTGAAACTGGAGCTGAGGGGAAATTTGTAATTACAGATGCAACACTGTTTGTAAAAATGGTTGATTTATCGCTTACGGTGAAAACAGCACAAAATAAAGAATTACAAAATCCTAAATTTTGAGTAAATATTTTATAACGAATGTGCAGGTGAAGACCAAGACCTTACCGCAGGACATTGTGGACACCACATTCCATTTGTATTCTGGGATAGTGCCTAAACGTATTATTATTGGGTTTGTTAGTAACCGCTTTCAACGGTACTTATACCACAAATCCATTTAATTTTAAACATTTCAGTATCTCATTCTTTACATTGTATGCTGACGGAACTCTCGTTCCATCTAAGCCACTACAGCCAGATTTTGAAAATTAGCTATATATTCAAGCATATTCTGGTATTTACAGGTTCTGGTATTTACTATTCTAATCAAGGTAATGATATTTCGCTTGCCGAGTATCCTAATGTTTATATTCTACTAGTGTTTGATTTAAGTCCTGATTCTAGTGCCGGTTCAACTTTTCTTACTAATCCCCAGCGACAGGGAGGTGTACAATTAGAAGTTCATTTTAACCAAGCACTGGCATCTTCTGTAACAGCCGTTACTTACAGTGAATTCTCCTCTCAACTGGAAATTGATTTCCAGCGAAAAATATTCATTGATTAAATAATGTTGAATACCCATGAACTCTACAAAGCATTACAGCAGAATTTGCCCGCTGGTTGCTTTATAAGTGTATATGCAATTACCAAGCTTTATTCATACACTACTTGCAATGCTAATTATAAATACTGATCCTAGTGCTCCATATATCCCGTATCATATAAAGCTTCTAAAACGGAACTGTTTATTCTATACGTGGAAAAATAGACGTATTCAAGGTGATTTAGCTTAATTCTGTGAACACTACTGTTTTCTCTATTTAGCATGTCTTGCATCTGGCTATTAACTACATGACTTCTTAAATAAATTCCCAACAACATACACTACAGAGGTTGTGTATGCAGTGATACAACCTCTGTAGTTTTGTTTGGAACAAATACTTCATCTTACACTAATGTTTCTTCACTTTTTGTAACTCTTCAAGGGTGAAAGTCTATTATTTATGTATAGTTTATTATACTGAAACTTTGCACGATCACCTCTTGCACGAGAGTCCTTCAAATAGCTAAATAGTTGTGTCCTTGCTTCACGCACAATCACTGAGAAATCTTCTGAAATCACAACTCTGGTTTCTTTAGCACGATAAGCATTCTTAAGAATATTATTTTTCTTCTTGAAGGCAGAAAATTCCACAATTATCGGTGTATTTGGTCCACGTCTGAGTCGATGCATTATTTCAATATGTTCAGAGTTTATCTCTACAATGAGCTGTTTTGTGACAAACTCTATTACGTTGTTCAGCTTCTCCCCAAGATTCAAGTGCATTACGATTTCCAATATCACTAAAAATTAGGTTGTTATGCTGTGATTGGGCTTCCAATTTTTTGAAAAGCTCACAATTCATAGCTAATTGTTTCTTGAAATCCTCATTTGCCTTCTTCACCACACTAAGTTTATTCACTACCACTTGAAGCTGCACACTCAAATTATTTGTTACCCTTGAAATGTTTCTTATTTTCTTATCCATTTCTTCCACCTTTTTGTACAAATCATCCAGTGGCGTAGTGCCTTTGTTAATTCCACTTCATAGATCACTAACAGTGCTCCAACAATCACACCACATTAAAACAGTTTTAACATTGAAGTGCACAAATCAAAATCTCCACAGGGTTTGCGACACTTCACGTTCACCTTAGCCACAAACCTTCCTATACGAAATCTCCAAGTTACAACATCGGCACCCATCACGTTACTTACCACTTACTTCTGGAGAGATGTTAAAACACGTCTGCAGTCTTTGAATTTTCCAGATGAAGTTTTTTAACATGTTATCTGCCAATGTGCTATAAATTAATGCATAGATTTGTTATATGAGTATAAAAATAGCCTGAGAATACAACTTAAGGATGTTGAGAAGTGACAGAGAATATTTTGGGGCATAGCTCATTATCCTGTAAGAATATTTCAGATATGAATTGTTGGTAAGTGTAACAAAAAGTTTTGTTGAATTAATATTATAATGTAAGAAATGTTGAATATCCAATAAAGTTAAATAGACTATATATATATATATTTAGAATTTATAAGAACTATAAAATATTTTGTGAAAATTCAAAGAAATCTTGATAATTCGTATAAATATATAAAACTGCATAAATAAATGAGCCTTACTACAGTGAAATTTCCGAATAGTGGACACCAGGGAGACCTAGAACTTATTCCGCTATTAGAAGGTGACAGTTACTAAGAAACACCCATGAAAACTTTCCGTAAACAGTCATAAGTATTGAAATGAAAAATCACGTAGAAACTGAGTTATTGTCCAATAGTTTTATGTAAACTACTGTACATTAAATTCCGTAAAGTGTACACGTACAGTTATGTAGTTATTTTGTGTAGAGAAAACTAAAAAAAAATCAGTACAATTCCGTAATACCACTAGTGGCAGTCCAACTCTGTGTAACTGCGTTGCCGATTATGGATACAATAGTAGTTGTGTTTTCACTTAAGTTTTGCTACTCGTTTAACATTGTTACTGGAGTTTGTTATTAGTGGTGTGTGTCTTGATTGCTGTTATTGATAATATTGTCAAGCATCATAAGAACTCGCCTGTATTCTTATCAATTCTGGGAAAGGATGGGGTGTTATAAGTTAACCTTTCATTTATCCTCACTTATTCGTGAGAAGAAGATGAGTTACATTAAAAAATATATAAAGAAACATCCCGTACAGCTGATCATCATATGTTGGCCTTGTCCGTTATAGATACGTTTTTAGTATAAAAAAGCCTTGTCAGAGTGTCCCTGATCGTTCTTGAAAAAGCAAACTATTGAAACACATTTTATTCCATCAGCTTCAATGTAGTTCTACAGGGAATTGTAAATCTTATTATTTAAAGGTGTCAGTTATTGTGATTTGTCAGTTATTCAAATGTGTCAGTTTTTCATGATTGTCCATTATGAGAAGCTACACTGTATGTAATAAAAAGAAACATAGTTTGATCAATATCTAAGCAATATTCCAAACGAATTACTAAAACAATCAAGAAATAAGGTATCTTATAAGTTAATATCAAGACAAGCATACCTTAAGAACTATTAATAAAAAGGAGAAATTCAAGATATAAAAGTAAAACAAAAGATAATTAAATTTATTTGTGGTACATAAACATCTCAGAATCAGTCTGGAATAGGGTGGGGGAAAGGTGGGGGCCAGGTTCAAGTTCGTAGGTACCATTCCGGTATTTTCCTCGTATGACTGAGGAAAACCTTAGAAAACTTCTTAGGATGAGCGGCCGGCCACTGGTGTCATGCCCAGAATCTTTGGAACACTAAGCCAAATACACTACCAACTTAGATATGGTAATTCGGTAAAACAAAATATAAGCTGGAAATAAATGAAAGTATTGTAAAAATTGTGATCCGAATGCCGAAGTAGATTATAAGCCAACAAATGCGTTTCCAAACGTCCTATGTTGAAAGTAACAAAGATACTTATAGCAGTAAATGATGATATAATCATATTTAATCTTTAAAATATAAAACAATGAACTGAACAGAAATCGGGAGTTTTAAAACGTTGTTCATTTTTAAGAGTATTAAGGAAATATTTAGTATTGTAGTGAATGAATACACATGCATAACATTTGAAATCGAAAATTGCATCACACGTTTAAAAACGTTAATAATATTAAAAACATTATGCATCAGGGATATACGTAATCACATTATCCAACATTTTTTGAAGAGGAGTGTATAATCAGAATAATGTACCATTTTAGAATGACTGTATATTTCTTTTTTCTTCAGTTTTGCAAGCTTCGGGAAAAAATCAATAGTAAACAAATATGATCTTCAAAAGTACACAATCAATAGAATTTATAAGTATACTACTCGTATAAAGCAATTACAATAATAGCTACGAGTTAGGCCTTAGGTCAATAAATATAATATAAATATGTTTAAATTATTTGGGATTCAAATGTAACGATTTCATTTTGACACTTTCTAGAAACTTGTCAATATCCACTCAGCCATTGAATAATATATTTTCGATTTATCAACATTCTAATCAACGAGTATACTATTTAATCACAAAATGTTATTAATTCCAACTTAATTTCCCCCAGTTTACTCTACTTTAGACGAATAGACGAAGTGTTTCTCAAAGGTGTCAGTAACTACCTGTTTCTGAAGTTTGAAAATTAAAATAACACGTGGTTTGCTTAAATTGTGAAGTAGTCATGTGATAGTCATGATAAATTTATAATGCAAAAAATAATAGTGTCCAATTGTTTCAGTTAAATGACTATCTTGTATTTCAATTTACGTTCCGAAGCGGATATGTGGAAAGTAAAGTTAGTTTGCACTATAAAGTGAGATACGAAAGAAACTAGTGTTTTCTATGTGAATTACTTCAAAGCGAATGTACTTACCAGTATAGGACCAAGGAACATCTCGATGAACTATGTTGATTCAATCTATCATAGGGATATGTCAATATCTCAAACTTTTGTTTAGTTTGTTCTTATCTGCAGATATGAGAAATGAAACGTGGTTATCATCCAAGGAAGCACCTAAAATAAAATACAAACAACTCAGAAGAAGAGAAGTTACGACGGCGAGTGAGATATTGTATATATAGATTGTGACATGATGATCTTTTACTTGAACTCAGAAGGATGGCAGTAAATGTGCATAAAGATTTCTTTCATAGAGACCTCTTGCGCGCAACGGGATTGCTGAAACTGAATTGGAGCATGAAAATTCCAACCATAAAAGGTACATACTCAATACAATACATGACCAATCGTTACCATTTGACAGTTTGTTCAAGTTTTGAGGAAATAGTGGTTTGTGTCAAGCCATAGTATATATTACTTCTGTATTATTATATTCTTGAATTTCCCTCAGAAAATTCAATAATAATAACTACCTGTGAGAAGAAATGGATCTAACATAAGTCATTAGCAACAATTACCACGGGGGAAAAAGAAATATATTTATAAAGCCATATATTATATTCAAAAAAGTCCAATATTCTGCAATATTTAATTCGATGTGTCAGATTAAAGTGTTGAGCTTATAACTTTAGATTTATTGTGGTGAAAATGGCAGCTTGATGTGTGTTTTACAGTAAGGTTAAGGTTAAGTGTAATATCGTTGTCAGCTTGATTTAAAGAAAGTAGCTTCTCGTCTTTATTATTGACCACTTACACTGACGTAACTAACTCCCACATAAAAAGTCATACTCTAAGCTAAAATTAAGGGGTTAATTATTACCATGACAGTCTATTTGTCTAACACACAATCTTATAGAATGAAATGGTTATGTTCAGTCACTATAAAGAGTAGATCATTGAGTAAATTGAAGAAATGGCATATTTCTATTAAAACTGCGTTGCATATCGAAACAAATATTATGAATTTTGTAGTATGTTCACGCTGCTAATGCTACGAGATTAGATTTTGTTTTTAGTAAAATCTAATAGTAAAGACAATTTTGACTTTTAGGATTTACAGTATATCTAATTAACATTGATAAACTGGAAGAGAAGCTGTATGTATCATAACCCCCTCAATGAACTATTTTGGCTAACGAATTTCAAGAAACTATGATAAATTAGCTTTCTTTAAAATTCTACGTGATTTATCCACGTAAAGCAGTTCCATTAGTACGTTTTGTAGTTAAAATGTGCTTATGTAATATTTTAACGTGGCCCTCAGGTCTGGTTATTGGATATTTGGTATTCTCGAATGATGATAAACATTATATGTGAAGCACAGCATGCAGTATCGTAAAATTTAAATAATATACTAAGTTCAATATTGCAAATTCAAATTTATTCATTTCACCTCTTGTGTTGATTCTGTATTACAACATTGAATTCTGTATTTTACTAAGCGAATTAAATATGAAAAAACAACACGTAGTTCCCTTTGAAGAAAATAAATATTTGCCAGAAACCCAACTTTGGCAGCCCGATGGACTTAAATTTTAACTTCTACCATCTACCTTATTGATACTAATCAACATCGAGCACGCACTTTTACTCCAAGTTTCTTACTGATAGCGAAATATTCATTTATCCTTCCTAATACGAAGTAGATTCTGCTCGCGTAGTTGCAATCCTTGGATCTCAAAATGAAACGGAATTTTACACGTGATCAATATATCAGAGCATGTTCTGGAATAGCCAAGCGTCAACGGCATACGCCGGAAATCAGCTGTAACTTAAAATTCATAAAAACAATTTCTTCTAATCTCCAATTCGGGGGAAATAAAAGTTGCGTTCTATTTTAAGAAACATAAATTTCTCAGCTCAACATTTCTGATCTAGTATATTACATTCGGGACCAAACTTTCTGTATCGATAAAGTGTTTACCAACATCTCTATATTTTTCTGAGTGCAGACATGGAATAGGAAATGCAAAAGAAGGTACTTTTACTCAGGGATCTCGCGCATTGTGAGTTGTAGGAGTTCAGAGCTTAATATGGTGTTTTATATTCACAGTTCGCAATACTGCGTTTTTGAATCACTTGCAATATTTATCGTCACCAAAGAATAGCACATATCCAATAGCCGGATGTAGAGCTACTTTAAAAAAAAAACTTGGAGTCAGGTTTGCAACACTGAATACCCGATGCCATCTCATTTTAACTTATCTAAGCTATTGATATCAGGCACGGATTTAGGGATCAATGCGCCCTAAGCACACAAAATTTTGGCGCTTCCCATTAAAAGTGAAATGCTACGGTAATAACACAAGGAGTTGAAACCTGCCTGTGCTTGCATCTCTGGACCCGTCCTATGGTCTGGTAATATATATGAATTTTAAATCCTCTCTCCGAGACCTTTTCAACGACACCTCAAACACCTTTTTAGTCCTAGTAGTTGCTTTCTTGAAAATTGCCCTTATCCTTGCACGGCACCCGCTCCTGTTATTTGGATTATCTATACGAGTTTAAACCCGGCTCGCCTACACCTTTCCAACGACACCTATGACACGTTCTTAACCCTAATAGTTATCTTAGGTGCACAAAAACGTTGACAAACCGTGGATTCAACAAGTGTCCCACTACGTAATTTTAACGTTGTATACATATCGAAATGTTAGCCTGTTCAACGATTTATTCGACGTTTAGAACCAACATAGTTTTCAACATGAAGAAGTGGTGTTTTGAAAATCTTTTTGTAACGTTGTTATTGCTCAACGGTGCAAACCACCTTTTTTTCATTGACTAAAAGAGAGCATTGAAATTAATGACGGAGAATTACTCACAACAGTTGCTGTTTTCACCCATTTCTTTGACGTTGATATATTGGTTTGGTATGTGAATTCTCTACCGGTCTGCAATGGGAATCCAAGCTGGAACTTTTTGTATTTGTCGTTGGTAGCTCAACGCTCTAACCGCTCTGACACGAGAAATCCTCATACTCATTAATATTTAATTATCCCTATTAAGTTACCAAGACCCACAACGTTACCCTACCTCCGAAAATGATGCCATGTTTAGCAATGTTATCAAATATCTCATGTTCGAGAGAGGAGAGAAAACTCAACGAACTAATACAAGATACAATCCTAAATCTTTATAGTGTGAAATTCCAACCCATAACAGTGACCATTCACCCCACGGTTTCCGAACACTTTCCCCAGATTAAGGTACTTATTCCCGACTATTTGCCTAACCGGCTTGAAGAATAACTATGATTCGATTTTTTTTTACTCGAAATAAACATTTGGAAACAACTTCTGTCTAGGCTAGCAGACATACTCATTTAAGGGGTCCTAATTTTGTATTCTATACATTTTCTCTCAATCTTTCCAATGCATTGTTTTTTATTTATCTTTTCCAAAATCATATTATAAATTTTCTAATTAGCATACACGCTAATTTCTAAATTCATAATTCAAGGTTAATAGATAAAAAAATATGGATAGAGTAATTTCTCATGCCACGGGGGCGAGGGAGCCAAATTTACAGTGGCAAAAAGAATAAGTTGAATTTGCCTGATTCCCTTTGGAAATATTGGAGTGTCACCTAGTCTATATACATGAATGTTACTTCAGAGAAATTTTCGTAACATAAAGGTAATAGTAAAATAGTATTTACTCCCTATATGGTTTTGTGGTTTAGTGGATAGCATCACGAGCTATTAACGACGAGTGCGGAAAGTTCCAGGTTGGAATTCAAGTTCATTCGCGTGGAAAATTGAAAACACTGTGCTGCTATCTTTTGTTCAAAATCAAAACGTGGTTTTGATCCCTTGAACAGGTAGGCAAATACAACGTTCTGAAAAAGAAACATTGTGGGGCTTAAACGCAAAACCTGCAATCTCCACTCCAGAAAATTTTACGTGAGAGCTAAAAGAAAATTTTTTGTGGTAAATATAATAGCACCTGGGTAAATTTTCCCTGTGGTTCCTACGCAAAAATGTACAGAAATAAACAAAGAATTAGGGGATTTACTTTCATTAGACACTTTAATGTATACAATTCCATCAAAAACTCGATTTCCCAAAAATTGGAGATTACAGTTTTGCTTCTAAGCCCCACACTTGCTCATAGTCTACTTCTTACCGTTGAAGGCTACATTGAATCTAAACGTCGAAAAACCCGTTGAACAGGCGCACATTTTAGTACTTAAACAACGTTAAAATTACGTAACAGGGCTAACGGTAAATCTACCGTTTTTCAACATTTGTGTGCTACAAGGGTAGTGAGAAAAAAAATCCCAGCCTGTATTTCGGACTGTTCCTGAGATCTGGATAACAGATACGGATTTGAACTTTCCAACGACATCTCAACCATCTAGTAGTTCATATGATGTCGACCGCATTTCGATCAGCTTTGTTTTCAATAACCACTTATTTGACATACTCTGTTCTGTGCAGCACATCTTTGACGCGACGCTGTTTTGATAGTTGTGTAGCACACTTTGTTATGACCAGTTGTATGTTATAGCTCGGTCTGTTCCGGCAGACGTTGTTTTGTCGCGCTCTTTCTGGTAACGCTGTGCTGCCATGTAATCACCGTGACTATCATCCCAACCAGTATTAATCTCCCATAATGCCTGGTATTTGTTAGTAATAATTGCTCCCCCAAACTTGCGCGCTCTGGGTCTCTTGAAGGTCGCTGGTTCGAATCCTGCTAAGGACGTGGATATATGTAAATTTTAACTAACAGTGACTTCAAATTATAATTGTGGCGGGCCGAAGTCTAAAAGTTACTAGACTGTCCCATACAAAATCAAGTTTACCAAAATTTTGCCAAAAAAAAAGTTTTACTTTTAAGTATATTTGATTTATTCAGAAGTATTCATTTTATGTACCATTGTAAAAGTTCGGGTTTTTGGACTTCAATCTTTAATATTTGTATTTCGAAAATGAAGCTGAATTCCACGAATGAGAAAATATATGTTTATTTATTGTTTTTCATGTCAGTTTGACTGTTCAATTTTGTTTCTGTGTTCAAAATGACAAAAAATAGTAATAAAAAAATAATATCAACCTAAATTTCTCGGTTGCTTGGCTGTACGTTTATGTAACTATTAACTTTTATGTACGTTGTATAACATAATCTGTTTCGAATGACCCAATATTTTTTTGTGTTCGGAGCGCACTTTTTGAAAGTGTCTGTTATTAGTCCGAAGTTGCTAGTTAAACTCACAAAAGAAAACGTTTAAGAAATAGATATGATTAGAAATATAGGCAATAACTTACCACATAATATATCTGGTAATATATACAATGGACACTCTATTTTCTGCAGAAGCTACAGGGAATGTTACTACTGAATACCTTTTACTTTAATCTTCCCTTTGTTCAATATAAAATATGTATATTCCATTCACCTGTATAGCAACGAATAATACAAAACTCCTTTTGCATAAAATCAACTTGTAAACTCGTTCGATAAAATTTAACACTTCTTTTCATTTCAATATTGGATTGCAAGGAGTTTGTACATAAAACAGCAATCAAAACGAATCTGCTAGCAATTGATATACAAAGCGCAGAATTCAAACAATATTGTGTTGTATATTTTTCAATACGCAAGAAGTCAACAAATCTCTCACACAACACTAATCACATTTCGCTCCTGTTTATGTTTACAACACTAATAAAATTCGTGTTTCATAGCCAAGAACAGAATATGCTCGTACGTGGCGGACATAAGTCTTAACTGCATACCTAACAATAAACCAAAGGTAAATAAAACATGTTCATAAGTATGCGGTCGTTATTATCTATTTGCCAATTTAACTTGGAACAGTTTTCCTTTTGAAAATAAATTTCTATTTAAAAAATATATCTTACTATACTGCAAATATTTCAAGCCCTTTGATAGCGTGCATGATCTAACGTTATCAATGCATAATCTCATATTCCCATTTTGTCTGACTGCCCGTTACGAAAACATACGTTCCGTGAGTTCTCAAAATGAACGATAGGTGACATTAGGGCTATTAACAAACTGACCTCTTGTTAATAGGGCTGTTCGATTTTGAAATTCAGAAATCCGTTTCGATATTTCGAAAATCGAATCTTAGCTTTAAAAAATTATATTTCGATTAAAATAAAACACGCCTTTTTATTTAAAATCGATTTAGATTACTGTTAAAAATTGAAATGATTTTATACTAAAATCGAAACCGATTTTCCGATTTAAAATCAAATCCGATTTTTCTATTAAAATGCGATTTCGAAATTTTCGATCAAAATCGAAACAGATGTTTTTCTATTAATAATCAATTTCGATATTTTCGATTAAAATCAAATTCGATATATTTATTAAAATCGAAATTGATTTTTAAATTATAATATGAACCTATTATCGATTAAAATTCGAAAACTATTTTTCTTTAGGATGGAAACCAATTTTATTAAAATCAAATAGTTTAATTACATCTAAAGACGATTTTTGTACTTACAGATGTGTGTATAATACACTGGTCGGTAAAATGAAACTTTTTTCGCTCCCTGCCACCAAATTAGGTGTTTCTTATAGATTTACACGTGCTGAGTTCAATATTGAAAACAATTTTTCCCTAGCACGTACCATTTTTCTCTAGCACGTACCATTTTGTCTCGGGTTGGGGTGGCATTTTATTTAAACACCAGACTGGTGAGAAGACTATTGAGAAGAAATGTTCGACATCAGCACAAATGGTACAAAATGCATCCACATTTAGTAAAAACAGCATAAAGGAAGTGAAGGATACTTACCGACAGTCACTTGGTCTTTGTGTTCCTCTTGTTTTGCTCACAGGGTGTCTCGCGTGTTATTGTACAGCAAAATCAACCAACTTATTTTCACTCAATTTTCCACTATACCGCTTCTCCATTTTCGCAATTTGCTCAGGAAACATTTCACCGTGTTCGTCAGAAACCTCCCTCAAGTTATTAGGGAATAATTCTAGGTGCGATTGGTGGAAATGCAACTTAAGTCATATGAGGCAACACACGACACAATGTCATTTTGTTAACCTACCCACAATTTGCCTGTAATCCTCTGCCTTGTTGTTGTCTAGGAAGGTACTGCAGACATATCTAAAAACTTGTCATGCTAATCTTTCCACTTCACATAATGCAGTAACGAAGATGCTGTCTTTAAAAATGTCTTTGATTTGAGATCCTGTGAATGCTGCTTCCTTCCCTTGGCTTCAATTAACTTTGGAAATTTGTCTGAGATACGCAAACCTTTCACCATGGTTCATGGTTCTCTGTTCATGGCCTTAACAAATATCTTCATTAGACTAAGTTTTATGTGTAAAGGTGGTAGTAAGTAGACCTTCGACTTATCGACTAGAGGGCGTTGGGCCGCACTCCTTTCACCAAGCCCAACTTCAGTTTTCAAAGGGCATATTTTAATTGCGAAGTGTCTGTCTTTGGCTCGAATATCCAGCATACACAAAAAACAAAAAATATATTTTGTAACTACCTTCTAATCCAATAAGCATAGCAATTACTTACAGGTTAGCACATATGTTCTAATTATACTTTTCATATTGTATTTTGTTCAGTAGCGTTTGAAGACTTTCATGTGTACTGAGTGAATAACTGGGATAGAGTGTTTCTCATTCCCCCTGTGTAATAAAATTGCCTTTAAACTAGTCTTGGACGAGTCAATGAATAGTCTTCATTGTTCAGGGACATAGTCCAGTTTCAAATTGACCATGAGTTGTGGAATGTCATTGCAGTACACCATATCACCATCCTTTGAGTGATATGATACTAACGTTGCCTACCGTTTCCTATAATGTGTTAAGTTTATATTATTTTGGGGAGATTCCACTGTTTAAGGCGTGAACCAAGCAGGAGAGCCTTCGTTTTGTGAAGTTTAATACCAAATTGTTCAGTCGTTCCTGGGTTATGAGTTGGCGAACACAAGTGTCAGTACCTGTTGTGTAATATGGATCTGCATTCGCGTCTTGTTCAACGTGTACTATTGGCGGCAAAAGTAAGTATCCACGTAGATTTCAAACTGAAACATATGCATCCCAAAAGTTTCAAGGGCTGCATCACAATAGGAGAGCTTCAAGATTGTTTTGTGCAAGTTTATGAGAAATTCAGAGAAATAGAAGGGAGCAGTAACCACGCAATACTTTTTGAAATGCTTCATCATAGAAAAATGCGTTGGTGCTGTTAACTTGGGGTGGGACGGGAATAATTTATTAACTTGAAGCTCATGTCTATGTGTCTTGATAGCGTAGTTAACACGATGAAACTCACAATTCCCCTCCCGTCCGTCCGTCTATCCATGCGCAAAAATAAATTTCAGAAAGCAGGAGCTGTAGAAAAGATGTTTTACGTCGTTGAAAAGACCTCTGCTAGACTAGTTCAAAGCCCCGGTACTCCCTTGATTGATGAAGTGGTTTAATGTTGTCAATTCATTATTTTTAATTAAAATTTTCAAATCTAATAGATTTCGTGAAACCTACAGCAGCAAAATTATTATGATATTCGACAAAATAGAAAATTACTGTGGTGTTCCTTTTCCCGATAGCGCAGTTGTATTACCAATCTACTTTCCATAGCATTTATTTTTTTTAAATTGATTTCATTACGTTATATGTAGCAGTGCCAAACTTCACATAAAGAATATTCGACACAACAGGAAAATACTGTGTGCGATCCCAGGTTTGGACTGGTAACCAAAGAGGGAACCAAAAGGCCCAACCAGGAAACAAACTGCCACCCACTGTTAACCAAAATGGCGTGAACCTCAAAAATCATTTTACAAAGTCCTTTAATGTCCTTCACGGTAGTGGTTCCTAAAAGAGAACTCGAAGATTAAAATATTAGGTAAATTTAATTCCTTAAACGTAAAGGAATATGAATATATTAATCAATGTGTACTTATCTTTTAAATTTACATGGCCGTTTCTTGCGATTTTTGATGACCTTACAGTAGTACCCACATATCAAGCTCAACCTGACTCGAAACTGAATCAACCTTTCTTTCAAAAGTATGCCAACTTGATGCAAGGTTAGCAAATCAAGCCAGAAAAGATATAAGAATAATGAATCATAAAGTTTAGTTTACAAGAATAGCGGTTGAAATAGTCTTAACAGGACAAGAATGAAGAACTTAAATGAAGGTAGTTCTCAAAGAAAAGAAACACTTTGCTCTCGATCAGAGGACCTATGGCACACAAATCCGATACGGTAGTCACCAGGCTATGAACTCATACGATCTAACTGCCCTTCCAGCCGTTATTTATAATTATTTCATCAGATTGCAAAAGGCACCGGTAGTAAAAGTGTAGGACTTGGCGAAGATTAGCCTACTGCGACAGCGAGAGTACAATGAAACAAAATTGAAATGAATTTCAAGTTTTACAAACTTCCTCGTATAAAAATTGTTCATTCCAACAAGCTTGGATTAGGTCAGTTACAACAACCAAGGTACTTACGCTATTCCAACAAGTTTTTTTTCGTGCTTGTTTATTCTGTTCATATCAACATCAAATTTCCAAACTAAAAGCAAATGACTGACAAACTTGTTTGAAGTTGCCGTGCTATCTGGGAACTTCCGCGCTGCTTTTACTTTGATCATGGCAAGGTTTGCATGTCTAAATTGCTAATTTTGGAAGACCGACGACTCTACAAGTAGTGGCAAGAGTGTTCTTCAATCAGTAATATTAAGCTTCCAAGACAATGGGCCCCTCAGATGGCTTGCCTGGGAATATTCCGGTTTCCGGTCCGTCCAGTACACCACTGGCGTCCTAACCCCAAGTAGCCCAGGTTGTCAATTCGCTAACTTACTTTAAAAATATTTTCAAAATAAATATTTTGTACAGTTCTACGTATCCGCATAAAACCTGACATAAGCATTATTCTCCAGAATAGGAAATTACTGTTCGTATCATTGTTCCGAGACATCCCGGTTTTTGGTGTTACCAACATACATTAAACTCAATTTTTCAATTTTCTTTCATATCGTTAGACTTATCTGCACCGAAGTTGGTATAAAAGTTATTCGACACAATAGGAAATTATCCCTTTATGTCTCGGCTATTAAACATCCTAGATGTCAGTGTAACCAACATGTATTATTTTTTTAAATGTGTGTCTGAGATGCTGCCAAGGGTCGTCGGAACCTCTGCAATTGTTCGTAGAATCGCAGAGCTAACTTACTTTAATATTAGAACTGGAAATTAGTGTGAAATTTGTCTTGGCAACAAAATCCTCTATTTCAACATTATACAATTTGTAAATTTCTAATATTAGTGTAATACTTGCTAGACTATCCGGTATAGACTTTAATTGTGAGTACAGATGGAAACATTAAAATTGTTTCTCCATCCAGCCCTATTATTTATTCCTTGGCTATAATATTTTATTGTTAAACTGTGATTATTGTTTGCAGAAATTATAATATAATCACATGATTATAACAAGACTTCTTCGACATTAGCAAGTTACCCTTTCGAACTATGATCTTGCGTTGCATCGTCGGATGTTTATTGAATTATTTTTAACGTTCTAATCGACCTAACGAGCTTCTAAAGAAGGGTCCTATAGTTCATAGTAGAGTGGTCTAAGAACCACTCCGTTCAATACGCCCCGGTGGCAACTGAACCCGTGACCACTCGTGCAAGGAGCGAGCACGCTGACCTCAAAGCAACCTCGGAAAACTGATAACAACGAAAAGAGGAACAGTCTTCTAGGAATTAAATCCAGTCTGTTACGATTTTTTCGCTAAGCAACTACACTAACAGACTAACCAAAATGTTTTGCAATTGGAAACTGACAGTCCAAATTGCGTACTTCTTTGTAGATCTTCTAAATAATGCTCTCGCTACCGTTAGGAATAATG